>OV816027.1:106402780-106545843 GCA_929113105.1 Agrypnus murinus | reverse complement strand
TATGGGTTTTTCGCCAATTTGGTCTTATTTTCTATTCTGGGCCAAGACCTTTCCAATGATACCAATTTCATCCAAATCGGTCCAGTGGTTGCGGAGAAAATCGCATACATACATATATACAGACAGACAGACAATCTTTCCCTTTTATATATATAGATTTGTTCTAGCGTACCTTTTTCCTTATTCTATTTCCATATTTGCCCATCTATGAATAATCTTTGATATCCATTTTTCACTGATTTGCCTTGTTTTCTTTCTTCTTCTGCTCTTTTCCTAATTTGTTTCTCAATGACTCTTTCTTGTTTAGTTAGATCATTATTTATATAAATCCTGTCGCTTTTAATTTTAGCTAATTTCGCCTTGTTCTTCAATATTTCCATTTTCTCTTCAAAACTCTCTAATTTCACTAGGTACGTTTTCAGTCCCACTTTATGCGCTACTTTGATCTTAGCCTCAATATCAAGTTTATCTTTAAGAAAATTTTTCACCTCCTCCTTTAACTCCTCCTGTTTATTTGCATTCAGCATTAATCCTTGTATTACTATGTTCTCTCTTCGCCTCTCTTTCTCTAGATGTTCTAATCTCTCTATTTTATCTGACTTCATTATTTATGTTACTGGTAAATTCTCTCGTTACCTTCTTTTTACTATACTGTCGATATTTCTGTTCTCACCCTCTTACTATAAATTTTCTAATTCTTGTTATTTCTTTATTCCGTTTATACTCAATTTCTTTATGATACTTTATACGATAACAATAATTTAGCACAAACTCCAGTTTGGCTGTTTTGAACTCTCAAGCATCTTATAACCATTTTCTCGCCCACTTAAATCTAACACGTTTTCTAATTTTTCTATTTGGCTTTTCTATACTTCTTTCTAAAATATTTTCACATCTTTCCGTTACACGGATTATGAAATCTTCAAATTCTTTTCTATCTTTTGGTATAAAAGTACCTTTTGAATTTGCACTGGTTATTGTAGGTTCTTCCAGTGATTGTAGATGGAGGTATAATATTCATGAGGATATTTTCATAAGGTATCCAACAAATGTCTGCAGCTGGTGGTCAACTAACCGGAGTGAAGACAGCTGCTCTAACCGAGCTGCCCATTTCACGAAAACGCACGAACGCGCAGTGGCGTGCGGACTACTCAGCTACAAAATACAAAACACTACAAAACGGTATCTGTTCAATTAAACATATGTTTATAAACTGGAACATGGTGC
Source organism: Agrypnus murinus (assembly GCA_929113105.1). Taxonomy (NCBI): domain Eukaryota; kingdom Metazoa; phylum Arthropoda; class Insecta; order Coleoptera; family Elateridae; genus Agrypnus; species Agrypnus murinus. The sequence continues at coordinate 106,544,616 of OV816027.1, read as the reverse complement.
AGTTGCGGTCATTCGCTAAGTAACAATTAAAAAAATAGTGATTGCCGGTTTTCAGCTTTTTGTACAATGTACGCTGTAACTCGAACTGATTTATAAACTGAGCAATTATAATGTTAAAAAATTAAGTGTTTTTTAATACCATATAATAAACTTACATTTACATTGTACAAAAAACTGGAAAATCGCTGGTTATGATTTTTCATCGTTCCTTAACGAATGATCGCAACTGTACGTTAGGAGACATAAATTGACTCCGTACATCCCGATGTAAATATAACTAACTTCCCTGGGATTTAGCTATGGAATCATGTGTAGAAGAACCTACACTATACCTGATACAATAACCAGTGCAATAATTCACACATTTAAGAAAAGTCAAGAGTTAAAAATCTGGATCTGTAAAACTTTGGAATGTTTGAGTTTTTACACGTCTAGTAGAACCAAGAAGTGGCGTATTTTTTTTGGTGGGCGGGCTATCTGCTATCTGACTGGAGCCCCCCTCCCGAATCTTTTTTAATAGTGTCAAAATCTATATGTTATGTGAAAATCTAAGTATCTTGATTCGGAATTTTCAAAGAGTAGCCCCCACCAAAGAAATTTTTAAAAACGCCACTGAATAGAACTACTTCTATTCCAATAAATTTTAATAAATATCTGAATTTTATTATTATATGTACTTTCTCCAAGAGACGCAGGTTTACTGTGTACCTCTAGTAAAATGTTTAATAATTAGCCCTTACAAAAAAACACCCTCACCATTCTTTTTCTCAAGAAAGGGCACGACACAAGGAATCAGCAAACAAAATTACGAGGGTGACGGGAGGTTGTCAAAAAAAAATGAACGTGGCACTAATTTATCACCTGTTCTGTATATGCAAACCTATTTACTGACACATGATCACTTAAATCATCACATTCAAATTTTTGCATTCAAGAAAATTTATTTCATCAAAATCAGTTTATAAATAAGAAAGATACAGCCTTTTAAAGAAAATGATGCACAGTTCTAAAAGACGAAAAATGCTCTACCATCCTAAACTTTGACCAAGGATACTGGGCTTGTCTTAGCACCAAAACATTTGAAAAAAAAATCACAGTGAACTTACTCATGAACCTTCACAATATATCCAAAAATCAGGACATTCTGTGATATCAAGGCAGAAAATTTCCTTATTTTATGTGATTTGACGTGGAATGACGCTACTTCAATTTTATTCTATTATAAATCTGTACATTTTATGTAAACTGAAAGACAAATTAAATGAGGCTCAGTTCCGATTTTACGTTTGAAGTGTAAAGACGTGCTATCAGTATTAAGAGTGCAACAAGTGCCATTTGATACGGCTGACCGGGAGGTCAGCGATACGATAAGACTCACAAATCTCCATATACGGTTCGATTTTCGAATTTATTACTTAATCATTCTTTTACATTTAAATCATTCGTTGTTATTAAATATAAAGGAGTATGGCCTTTTCACAAGTCAGTCCTTCTTATCAATCTATGGAACAACAAGGACAACAACAGTAACCGTTATTGCATCAGCAGATGTACGTTACACCACAACAACCGTATTCTGTATTGCGGTGTTATATTTTAAATATTAAATAAATATTATAATATTCACCACCGTTCCAAATAAAACATAAATTATATACGGTGGATTAAATTAAAAATACACCCCAAATATTTTTCTTTATCTCAATCAGCCAGCTCAGGGTTATTCGATAGAGCATAAATTTTTTGAATTATGAGACTCTTATTAACTCTTATGCCTGAAAAAGGAGAAAAACTTATACTGCAAACACTAGGGCTCCTGCAAATTGGACAACCACTGCTAAACTCTAAATTCGAAAAGAAAGAAAACTGGATGCTTGTATGTGCATCAATTAAACACATAAGTAATTTTAAAAACACACAAACTTTATTTAGTTCAAAAGAAAAATGAATAAAATTGTTAAAAATGAAAGAAATAAGAAGAAAAATCGTTCAAATTTGTACAATAAGACCATTGGGAAAATTGATTCCCAAGCTTGCTCAAATGTAGTTAAAAGTCGTAATAGCCTGACATAGGGCTATTACAGTCATTCACTTGAACAAACCAACACAAATCAATATTGTTTACAAATTAAAAATGTTTATCTTAATGAAAAATAAATTGAAATAAAAGAAATTGAATTGTTTTATTTTTGAAAGAAAATAAGTTCTTAAAAGAACCTTTAAGGTTAAACAAAATAAATTTGAAATTATTAAGGAAAACTTTATAAATTTAATATTGTCAATCAAATTAAAGAACCCTTTTATTACGACCAACCTGGTATATTATAAAAATAATTTCCTTTATTTATAATCCTAAATTGGTATCACTGCAATAGTATTTATCCACTGATTTCCTGTTTGAGTACGTCAATACGTAAATCGATAATGGAAATAAATCCTCCTGAATTTATTTATATAAACTCGTTCACTTCAAATAATTGTGGAACAATAATAAAATCTTTAAACTTTTAAAAATATTCAGGTAACACTTTAATTTAATTCGAACTTTTGTTTATATTAAACGTTGACACATTAATCATATGGTCCAAACATCTAACCTCACTTTAAATTACAGATTTTTAATCCGGAGTCGGGCATAGCTTTGCCGGAAACGTTTTGTCGACTGCCTTTGTTAAATTTGGCTTCAGCTTATATAGATTTTGTTGAAACAAAAGCCTGCACTGACATTTTTTCAAAACAAAATCGAAGCACGGGAAATTTATGACGTCACTATCCCACACAGTTGTTCTTAATTTTCACGAATCTTAATTCTATAAACACAGGATTGTAGTGCATAAAACAAGGATTAAAACAATGCAATACACTTGTATCCTAAAATTCATCGTAACAAAGATATAAGACGAAAACGATTGACAATGTACAAATCTCGTTACAGCTTAATTACATACAAAATTAAAATAAAACAGGTTTATCCTATACAAAATAGATGCATGATCACACAATACAACTAATACATATAAATTTTCCATAGGAACATCTTTACAATTTACAAAAAACATAATTTTACAGTCCGATACGATATCGAATCAACCAATTAATGCATTTGCAAGTTCCAGCTTTAATATTGATTCAAATAAAGTCAATTTACCATCAAATTGTCCAGCATACAGTTCTCCAAGTGTTTACATAAAAACAATGGTGAGACAAAACAGTATAAGAGTTAATAATCGTCAAACTGAGTCATAAAGACAAGATTTAAACCTTCAATAATGAAAATGGTCAGCATTTTTATAACAAAGTTTAAAAACTAATTGTGCTATATAAGTCATGATAAGATTGACCCAAATTATCTGTTTTCAGTAAACTGACAGCGCCAAACTAAGTTGGTCTCTTGGAACATAGAAAAACTCACCCTACGTTAAAAATCGTAGCCTCTAAATTTAAACAAGAAGATTACTTCTTCTCTACAAGTGAAAAACCCATCCCAATGTGTAACTTGGGTTGTATAAACATGTATTATGATAAAACAATCTAAATGATTGATATCCTTTTTTATAAAAATCAAACCTTTTTATATGCATATGAAACTTAGGTTATGTTTGCATGAAATTTGTATTCTTGATTTCTATTTTAAATATTGATTAGCCTAACTGTGACCCTATGTGTAGCCTTTATATTAATTATGCCTATCACTTAGCATGTCCCTCTTTTATTTTAAATCTGATATGTGTAATATTTGTTTTCACGTTTACGATCTATCATTAATTAAAATTTTCAATGAGGTGATCTAATATGACCGCAGTATATTCGTACACATAACCCACGCCAATTTTAAACCCAACAAACCAATTTACACACGTAGAACAACAAATCCACCCAAATTCACAAAACAATGACTGGCAACTAGTTAACAGAAAACGGTTTAGGAGTATGTAAGGTGTTTCAGCCAACCAAAAGCAAACAACAAATAACCGATACTGGTTAGGTGCTGAAACGAGTAATAGATATAAAGCACTGGCAAATACAGACGTAGAAATTGAGCAGACAGAAGAAGTATCAACCCCAAAAGAACCCAATCCGCCATCGATATTTATATCGGAAGTTAAAATAAAATAATAAAATAATAAACCTCCTTAACGACATAGCTAAAGATAACTTCAGCCTGAAAGCTCTAGGAAATGAACAAGTAAAAATACAGAGTAAAACCAGAGAACATTACTCTGGCATTATCAAAAAACTCATGCAAAGAAACACACAATTTCACACATACAAAACAAAACAAGAGAAAAACTTTAAAATTGTCATAAAAAACATACACTACTCAGAAGAACCAAACGAACTCAAGCAAAGTATAGAAGCCCTGGGACATAAAGTAATGAACATCTGGAATATGAAACAAGCAATAACCAAAAAACCACTACCAATGTTCATATTAAAGCTAAAACCAAATACTAACAATAAAGAAATCTACAAAGCAAATACTTGATGCACACTGATGTAGTCATCAAAGCCCCATATGCGAAGAGAACAGTTCCACAATGCACTAAATGTCAGCGCTATGGACATACTCAGAATTATTGTCAGCGAATTTCAAGATGTGTGAAATGCACAGAAATACACCCAACGGCCGAATGCCCAAGGAAAAATAAAGATAATCAAGTAGAATGTGTGAATTGTGAAGGCAACCACCCAGCCAATTACCGCGGTTGCAAAATCCACAAGCAACTACAAGCAAAGCTATATCCCCAACTAAGAAACTATTCTCAATTAAAGGCATAACTTTTGCAGAAAAAGCACACTGTTCAAAATGGTATAGAGGATTTGAATCCACATCTGCCAACTGCACAGATAAACCAACAAACAAATGACATGGAGGAATTAAAAACCACGATGAAGAATCTTATAACTCAAATGGGGACCATAATGAATCTTCTTACCATGTTAATAAGCAAAATGACATAATGGCCCTACCACTAAAAATAGTAGCTTGGAATTCCAACGGGCTTTGTCAACATGCCCATGAAATCAGACTTTTTTTACAAAATCACGACATAGACATCTTACTCATCTCCGAGACTTACTTCACTGACGAGAGTCACATCAAATTCCCAAAATACAACACCTATTCCACAAATCACCAAGATGGCACAGCCCACTGGGAAACTGCAATAATAGTGAAATCCAATATAAAACACCATGAACTTGACAAATATCGAAAAAATCATCTACAAGCTACAGCCATATTAATTGAAGATCAAATAGCTCCGCTGAAAGTTACCGCCATTTACTGTCCACCTAAGTACGTTATTACAAAAGAAGAATTCACTCACTTCTTTCAGACTTTGGGCAACAGATTTCTGGTTGCAGGTGACTTTAATTCAAATCATTAACAATGGGGTTCGCGTGTAACAAGACCTGTAGGACGACGCTTGCTAGCTGCCATTCAAGAAAATAATCTCAACTACATTACCACAGGAGAACCAACATATTGGCCCACGGATGCAAGAAGACTTCCGGACTTAATTGATTTCGCGATCATAAAAGGAATGAATGTAAGGCACTGCGAAATAAAAACTGGTCTAGAATTAGCTGCAGATCATTCATCTCTAATAATCACGTTACACACAAATATAGCTAAAACTAAAAAACAACCTACGTTAACCAACAAAAACACTGACTGGGAATACTTTCGGGATAGACTTGAGTACCTAATAAATCTAGATGTTCCTCTAAAAACCAGCTTAGATGTAGAACAAGCTGTAATTTTATTCACAGAATTAATACAGCTGGTAGCTTGGGAAGCAACGTCAGAATTACAAAATCAGTCAAACTACACAGACTGTCCTAAAGGTATAAAAGACAACCTAATGGAAAAAAGAAGACTTAGACGTCGCTGGCAGATCACTAGAGCAGAAGCAGATAAACGGGCCCTAAATAGAGCTACGAAGCAATTAAAAGAAATACTGTCAGTCACCAGAACCAAAGAATACAAGACTAACTCGAATCCCTATCTGCTACCGAACAAACGGATTACTCCTTATGGAAGCCATTGAAGAAGATGAAGAGGCCCACTATACAAATTCCACCTTTAAAAAAACTGGAGTTGGGCCAGATGTAGTAAAGAAAAGGCAACAGTATTTGCCGAACACTTAGCTAATGTCTTCAAACCTTACCCAGACCACTATCCAGAAGCAGAAGAGAAGATAATGAACTTTCTAGAATCACCACATCAGATAGCTTACCGGTTAAACCAATAACAGTCAGAGAAATAAGCGAAGCTATCAAAAAAGAAGCATTTTCTAAGTTAGTTACCCAGATTCTCCTTATGATGGTCGGGAAATCCTTATTATCTTTAGGATTAAGATTTAGAAGATTATTTACTATTGTATAGAGGAAGTTCATTCAGATCGCGAATCACGCGGCCTTCACTCGGCGATCGCGTGTTCGACTCGAGTAATTTAACTGATAAGAGAAATAGCAGGTAAGATTGAATGATTCAGTAACGTGAGAAGCGCTCCTTTTTATTGGTAAATAAGACGAGTACCAAAATCCATATCGAAAATAAACATCTGTTGCCCCTATCCATAGTCATATCGTACCTCGCTGACATTTTTAACAGCTTAAATAATATCAGTGTTGCTTGAAATCTGATCTTATATTTTATGTGTTTACCAGGTGGTGATCACGCGGTGACCTAGATTCTTCATTTGTTTGTTTGGGTATAGTGGTTATAACTCTATACTAATTTATACGCTATCTTATTTCGATTTGTAAAGTAGTAGATTTGATAAGTATTGTTAGCCAGTAAATTAAAAATGCATTCGACAAACGAATTTATTCCCTTGTATCCATACATCCGCACTGCTTAATTGCTAATTACTGACTAATACTAATATTGCTACACTTTTACCACATCCAGCCTCAATATATAAATCCTTTTCCCTTGTCATCGATACATGTTTCTGATGACACCATTCACTGACCTAACTACAACATTTAGAACGAAACTAATGATTCCAGTATCTCGTAGATTACAAATGTAAATATTGTGCTAATATCACCAGTTTTATGAAATACATTTCAACAAGCTAAAAAAGAATTAGATCATAACTAATCAACTTAATAATAATCATCGAACAGATTATTACACGGAATCATCCCTGATGTTATGCGTCCAGACAAATAATCGGCTTCCCGATAACAGTATACATATTTTTTGTGTTGTGTTTTCTATTTGTAATTTGTGTAATTCTGTTTTGTTGTTATTGTATTAGAAAAATACGTTTTAACCAGAAAAATAGATTTTATTAATTAGGTAGCTTACATAATACAATAACTATTCCTTGAATCTGGATTCAAAATATTTTTGAAAAAAGAATATTTTTTAGAAGATAATAATACAATACCTTTTTACAGGTAACGTTCTTGCTTTACGGTTATAATAACAGTTAAGAGATTTGCCAGTATTTTAAGTACTTTATATGCGTTTTTTATATGTCGCTATTGCTGTTTGTTTTTGTATTATATTGACATGATATGGAATCATCTGATTGAAAATTTACTTGACGATTTGATCGTAAACACAAATATAATTATTTCATGCAATAAAATAAAATAAAGGATAGATATGCTAGGATATTAGGTTTATTTAATCTAAAAGCTACATGTTAGGTTACAGATAGATTTATCAATTTTTAAAATAGAAATTATAGAAGGATAAATTTCATGCAGACGTAACCTCAATTTTTATATAAAAAGTCTGAACTTATAAAAAGGATATCAATCATTTAGATTGTTTTTATAGTAATACATGTTTTATGCAACTCAAGTCACACGTTAGGATGGTTTTTACATTTTATTTGCTTGATTAGACCTGAGTTTAACGATGGGTAACGTAGGGAAATTCTTTCTGTTTCCCATGCGACTGATTCAGTTTCGGGAAAATATTTCACTAAAAATATGTAAATTAGGTCAACATTGTAATGACTACATTAAATTTACAATCTCCTGAATACTAATAAAGAGTATTAATCCTTATGAAGGTTTTGGCTTTGCGGATATGCTTCGATTTTTCCAAATATTGAATTCAATATAACATTTTACACCGTTATTTGAACACAAGCACTTGGAGAACTGTATGCTGGACAAGTTTGACTATAATTTAATTTCATTTATGTTGTTATTTGTATGGATCTTGTATAAGCATCGTTGAATGTCTAAAATCGTAAAAACAGATTTTACATTAGAATTTTTCTTCTATTGTAAATATGTTCTTATGTAAATTTTATATGTATCAGTTACCTAGTGTAGTTATGTATCCATTTTTGTAAAGTGCAGAACTGGGGTTAATGAGTTTTGTTTGTAAGTTCTAATGAGATTTTTCATCGTCAATCGTTTTTGTTAATTTTCTCAGTTATGATAAATTTTAGACTATATGTGTCTGATGTTGTTTTCATCGTTATTTTGTCAGCTACATTTCTATTTTTTTAGATTTAAGATTAATGTTAATTACAAACAGCTGTTTCCGTGAGTGACGTCATGATAAAATTTCCAAGTGCGATTGTTTTTAAAAATTTGACATAGTCGTCAATTGTTTTGCTAAAGTATATAAAAAGGCCAGGAAAAATTAACAAATTCAGTCGATAAAACGCTTTGGTTGAATCCACGCTCGACACAAGATTAAAAATCTATAAAATAAAGTGAGGTTAACTGATAACCGTATATTTTCATATACATACGTCAAATGTCAACAAACGAAAATTCAACAAAGTGTAATAATCACCTGAACATTTAAACCAAAGAAGATTTATTTTCGTTCTTCGACAATTGTATGGAATTGTGAACGAGTTATATATTAAATTAAATTAAGATTTTGTTTCCATTATTGATAATCGACGCATTTTCATTATAAAAATCAGCTGTCTGAATTAAATGCAGTATTACCAATTGTAATAAGATTGAAGTGGATCTCGACGTACTGTATATACAAGGTTGGTCAAACTAAAAGCATTTGGTTAAATTTTTCATATAACAAAATCATAAAGACAGTCTGAATAAATTCAGAATTTATTTTTCTCATTTTAAAAGTTTTTCAATAACAATTTTACCAAATAAACAATTTAAATTTGTTTATAAAAATTTAATTGTCATAAGATAAATTTATTTTAGCAATTGTAAATATTTTTCTGATAATTTTAATTGATGTCAGTTTGCTCAAATGAAGAACAGTTATAACCCTATGTCAGGTTAATAACGAATAATTTACACATTTGAGCAAGCTCCAGGAAGAGTTTCCTATACTTTTTACTGTTCTGTTTTAAATAATTTTTTTTCTTTTTTTTGAATTAGATTTTTTTAATTTTCATTAATAAAAATAAAGACTGTGTTTTCAATTTATCTATGTGTTTATTTGATGTGTATACAAGCATCCATTTATTTTTCTTTTCACATATAGAATTTAGTTTGCTGTTGTCCAGTTGCGGAAGTCCAAGTGTTTTGGTAGTAAGTTCTTTTCTTCCAGGTTTAAGAATCAATAAGATTTTATTATTTCATTTATCTCATGCTCAATCGAATTAAACCTGAAAGAAAAAATATTGGGGGTTATATTTTTTTATTTTATTAAATTTTATTGTATATTATATAACACTGCATATGTTAATGGCAACCAACGCAAAATTATATTTTTTGTAAAATATCACCTCAATATTATTTCTAATAAATGATGTGAATATACTATAACTTATAAATTGGACAATAGTTTTGCTTTCATAAATATACTACGTAAATATTTTTTCAATATTCATTAAGGTTAACTTTTCTTAACTAACAATAAGGTGGAATTTCTTCAAGCAACAACAAATAATAGTATACATATAACAGAATTTTAAAATTATTGAAAAGTTGTATTAAAAAAATACTCTGAAAATAAAATAACATCATAAATTAAACTTGCCTTGAAATTACAGATAACGGCACTAACAGTACAATACTAGAGTTTCTTAGAAAAACTTCACAGGTAGCAGTTGGTTTTAGACGTGTGGCCCCTTTTAATGCTTTTAAATCCCTGTTCATTAAATATACATTATTTCGTTTTATTATTCCAATTAATTTGTAAAATTTTCAATTAGTTCTTTGTGCGTAAATTAATTAAAAAAATGTGCTCCAAAAGAATAAACTTCGGGATTTGAACCGATGACCTGTTGCACAGAGAGACGGTGTTTTGCCACCGAGCTACACCGGCTTTGCATTTATGATCGTCTTATCTACGTCTTCTTGTGATTATATCTTGTGCTTTGGTTTTTAATAAAATTAGGATCTTATTTAATTAAAAGCATGTTTTGTTATAGAATCAGCTATAAAGCTGCAAACTAAACAAGAAGAATCAAACTTTCCGCTATTTTGCGGATTTAATTTGAAAAGAAATAATCTTAAGGTATAACATTAGGTATAGATTATTTCTATAACAATTATCGTCATTGTAGGTAATTTTTTTTATAGTTCGAATATTTGTATGACTAATTCTTGTTCCTAATCCAAATAAAACCGGCAAATTTGATGAAATTTGAAAATAAATTGCATTAAAAATATTTCAGTTTAAGTTTAAATTCGGTCCTGATATATTTAGGAAACCCAAGTACCTATACGAGTCTCATTTAATTTGTCTTTCATTTTGCGTATTGAGATGATATCTTATCATCAGTTTGGAAATTTATCAATTTAATAATTAAAAAATTTTTTAAAGGCTGTGATAGGTGTTCGGAAGCATCCAAATAATCTAATCATGTTTATATAAAGTATTCATGCAATAAAAAGAAATTCTTAGACATGCTAGGATACTAGTTTTATTTATTTAAAAGGTTACATGCTAGATTACGTGTAGAATTATCAGTATAAAATAGAATTATAGGAGCACCATCTCCTCATGCAGATATAACCTCACTTTAATAAAAAAAAGTTTTAAGTTTTATCCACTTTTCTTGTTTTATCTGCATTTGAGATTTGAGTATGACGTTTGTTAACGCAGATGGAATTTTTTCTTTTCCCACGAAAACAAATCAGTTTCGGGTAGATATTTCAATGGAAATAGTTAAAACAGGTCATTACCTTAATGTATATAAGGTTACAATTAACTTACTGATTCATGTATTTGTTTAAAGTGATGTCATCTGAATGAAGATATCGGCAGTGTTGATGTTCATTGATTTTTCGAGATTTTGATATTAATTTAGTGTTTTTCACCATTGTTTTCATTCAGCCACCTGGAGTACTGTACACTGAAGGAGAATATTTATTGTTTTGATCCAATTATGTTTTATTTATCCAGGACTTGCCTGAGCATTATTTTGTTTTAAAACGTAAAGGCCAGATTTTTAAGTTAAGTTTTTGTTTAGTATTTATTTAGTGATAAATTTTGTGAACTCCATATGACTAGGTTACCTAGAGTAACTATGTATATATTTCATGTACTGAGAACTGGAGATTTGTTTAGTTTAAATGTAATTAAGTTTTAATGAGTTTTGTGACAGCTGATCGTTTTTGTTGATTTTTACTGTATATATAGATTTTAGACCATTCATCTATTCAGAATTAAGATCAGTGTTAATTTTTAACACCTGTTTTTATTTATGACATTTGACGATTTTCATTTAAATATTTATGGATATATCAGCTGATTAGGGATCCATGCTATTTTACCGATTGCGTACATAGGAAAGTGTGAAGTGAATTTAGAGGCATATTTGGTTGTTGTACTGTAACCAAGGTGGGGGCCGTTATAAGATTTTGGTTTTTCTGACAAGAAACTTAGATGAAATAATTTATTTGAATCAATTTCTATAAATTAATCTTGTAAATTTTAAGAACAGAATTTATTGGTCTTCAATTTAATTTAGATTTTTCTTTTAACAGTAAATAAGCTTTCTTTGTTAAATTTGTTCTTATGTTGGTTTGTTCAAATGAAATAAGTTGTAACCCACATGTCAGCTTGTCAACAAACAATAATTCATTTGAACAAGCTTAGGAAAGACTTTCCTTTATGATTTCTATTCTTGAATTCGTTTTTTAAATAATTTTTTTATAAATAAAAATAAAATCATTGTTTATAATTTTTAAAAGTGTTTATTTGTTATTGATGTGGGATGCAAGTATCTATTTATATCTCTTTATATACAGAGTTTAAGATTATTTCTCGTCCAGATGCAGGATTCCAGGTGTGGTTTGAAGTAAGTTTTTCTTTCCAGGTCCAGGGATTAGTAAAATAAACTTTTAATCTTTTTGTTTTTGTTAATCTCATGCTCAGCCGAATAAAAACTGAGTTAGCCTACTGGGCCAAGAAAAATTATTGAAGTGTTATAATTTAGAATTATTAAAGCTAGCCGTTATTTATTTCATTATTAACTAGTATTTTAAATGAAATCTTATTTATTATTTTTATAAAGTCTATATGATCCCAATATGTTTTAAGTATGTAATTCATGCATCAAATAAGTTTAATGACTTCGTTCGATTTTTTTCTCCCAAACTTGTGATCTGATACAATCCAATTCAGCATTCTTAAGTAAGTAGTAGGTAAACAATTAATTACTTATTCTTTCAATTACGTTTTATTTACTTGACAGATTAATGGTAGTAATCAATAGCACCCATTTAAAAAACTGATTATCGTGATAATATAGACATTACTAGTGTTTCTTAAGATAGACAATCTGTATGTAATAAAATTTTTGTGAATACTCCATATTAGTTGTTCTGTTGTTCATATGTTAAATTCAGATTTTCTATTTTTCAACAGGAGGTACCAGTTCGCCATGGCACTGTAAATTATGGTAGAGACTATGAGATGGGAATAGTGGCTTTACTAGCACTACGGTGCATACGACACAAACATATAGAAAATATGTGGATAGCAAGCAATGTCGACGATTGCGAAGCATTTGATGACGTAGTGCTACATATCGAGACAACTAAGAAAAAAAGGATAACATACTTAGTGCAACTAAAGCACAAGAAGGATGACAATGATTATATTAAAGCATCAGAGTTTAAAACGGGAGATTTTTCTGTTACCAAATATTATAACAGCATAAAAGAAATTAAAAATAAAACTGATCGTCAACAAGATACTGATACAAACATAATCAACCACCTGCGAGAAAACCAAGAAAAAATAGTTTTTGTAATATACACTAATCGGGGAACAACCAGCACAGATCTTCTAATTAATGTTAATAAAGAATCGAATTATGACAAGGAATGGATGTTGTACACACTGTTAAATACAGAGAACGGTAGCGTTTCCAAGATTGATTATCATAAACTGGAGGGGTTTACTTGTGAGGATGATTACAAAAATCTTATGGAGAAATTCTTCTTATTTACGAAACAAACAAACGTTGCTAAAATAGGTGCTGTAATTACAAACGAATTCAATGGTTTAATTAAAAACTTAACTTTACCTAAACAAACTGCTGCGGAAGTACTTAATCAATACAAACAATTTGTTACTGACTGGTATAAAGGAAACTTAGGTGGTCGATATCCTTTAACTAAAGACGACATCTATAAAATTCTTTTGGCCAACATTACAGCACCATTTAGGAGGGAAGTTCAGATATCATGTGACCAATTCAACTATAATGTTTGGAACGACATAATGATAGGAAAATCTTTAATACTTATTGAACAAGATGAGTTAGTGACAGACTTTGTTGTTGGTTGGATTATGAGAGCTGTTAAAAGTTATTGCAGTAAAAATGAAAACAAAAACATGTGGAAACGTCATCCAGACAAACTCAGCAGATCTGCATTAAAAACGGTAAATAGATCAAAAGAAGTCAAGCCGTTGGAAGCTTATGAAGTCATGTGGAGAACCAAACAAATTCCATTAGTATTAAATGTAGACACACAACAAGAACTAAAAAGTTTGGTGGAAGTCATACAATTGCTTCCCGATACATTTATGATTGTCATAATTTGCAAAACTCCATTACACTTACAAGATGCCGATTCTAGATTTTGCAATTTAAATAGTTTGGTGATTGGTCTTCATGATTTCGATGATCAGCAAGTTCAGACAATTCTAGAGTGCCCGTTTCAACTACAAGAAAGAGAATCTGTAAAACTATCACAGTTTCTAACTAAGAAAGAGCTGCATTACATTTCAATGAAAGATATAATTTATATCTTGAGCGATAGGTTGAGTGTCGGTAATGCGTGCTCTTCTCTGTCTGATTTATTCATCGAAAGAACTTTAGAGGCAGTCTGGTTGATGCCAGAAGTTTTAGTGGAGAATAAGAGTGAATGCTTTTTAATAAAATGTAGTCCAGATGATGATTTAAAAGTTTTACATTTCTTAAGTGACTTGAAGATTGATGGGTCTGAAGTTTCTGACTGGTCTAATAAGAGTGATATTGAACATACGACTTCCAGAATAATAAAAATTCAAGACGAAAGTAACGTGATAGAAATAGAAAAATGTCCTGCCATGAAACATAAAAACTACCACTACTTGATTTTGCATAATAACAAATATCTCCAGTGGATTAGATCATATGGATCCGTTAAACAAATAAGAAACTTTAGAAAATATTCACATCTTAGCAACTATGAACTTAATTTTAAAAATCCATTGTTTACAGGTTTCTCAAACAAGACAACCTTGATAGTTGCTTGTCCAGGTATGGGGAAATCATTACTCCTAGATTATATTTCTACCAGTCTCTGTTTAGACATGTGGGTGCTTAAAGTAAATTTGTATCACTATTCAAATCATCACGAAAGCGATAATTTTAGAAATTTAAATGCAACAGAATGTTTAAGAAATTTCTTTACTGAAAGTATTACTAAACACCAAAACGATTATTTAACAATGTTTATTTTCGAAAAACTTTTAGAAAATAAGAAAATTATTGTGCTATTTGATGGCTTTGATGAGGTACCTGAATCTCTTAGAGATGAGATTTTTAAAGTGATCAAAATTATATCTGCATCTAATTATTACACCTGCATCTCCACTAGACCAAATTTAAAGCTTTACCTAGAAAAAGAACTGGATACCTTTAGCATTGCCATCAATCCTTTTAGTGAAGCTGATCAAACGACATATTTAACAAAATTTCTCTCAAAGAAGTGTGGAGAGGAACATTTAAAACCAATTTCTGAATTTGTTGGAAAGTTGTTATATGCATCCAACCGCAATCTTTGTGAACAAGATGAAGAATTTACAGGCGTACCTTTACAAACGATGTTATTAGCTGAAGTTTTCACAGATGAATGTAAATATTTTATAGAGAAATGTCATTTTAGATGTAATCATTTCGATCTAGTGTACTTATACAAGCACTTTATTAACAGAAAGATAAAGATTGTTTGTAATAAGTTTGGGTGTCATTCAAGAGACACGTTTCATTGCTATAAAAAGTATCGTTCACTGTATGCTTTGAAATTATTATTTACAACAGATGATTTGAAGGGTTTGAACGTAGAAGAACAATTAAGTCAAGGGATAAACTTTATTCCAGATTTTCTGAATAACATTCAAAAGGATGGTATAGTTTTTGTACAGAATGAAGCACATGTGATGTTTGTACATAGGACATTTGCTGAATATTTAGCAGCCGAATGGTTAGTCAGCAATATAAATTATCCAAATCAAGGCTTAATAAAGAAAATATTTAAAAAGATATTTCATCCATCATTTACTACTGTACGTAACTTGTTTGATCGCATACTTGCAGACGATTGTCCTTTACACTTGGCAATAATAAATCGACAAGTAGCCACAACTAAGAGCTTGCTGTCCTCCAACCCAAACCATTTATTAGATGTGGATAAGGGAAACAGAACTATTATTCATTTGATAGCATCTTGGAGTATTCATCATCCTTTCAATTTTAAATCTGATGAAATTTGGAGTATACGTAAAATGGTAGCTGAAGATCCTATGAAAGAGATTATTCAGCTTCTACCTGATGGAAGAATAACACTTAGTAAAGATACCCTTCTAGATTTCACCCCATTAGATTATGCATTACAAAGTGGTTGTTTAAACATGGCTGATGCTATTTGTGCTAAATTAGAAAGCTTTGATGATTGTATTACTGTAAATGATGCAAATTTATTTTCGCATTTGCATGCATATTTAGGGGCATATCGATATGGTTCTTTAGGTTCTGTCTTAATTAAACATTCAATTACAAAAGAATTGGCGAATATTCTTCAAGAAACTCTGCTAAGAAAAGATGAAAAAGATGTATTTCACAAAGCGATTATGCAGGAAAATATTACACAAGCATCGATACAATTATGCTTGAACGAGAACGTTAACAAAGTTGATTGTTATGGTTTTTCTTATCTACACAAAGCTTTAATAGTTGGTGATACAATAATGACACAGTTATTAGTCGCAAACAATGCAGATGTCAATATAAAAGATACTACAGGAAAAACGTCTTTACATTGGGCGACTATACAAAGTAAATTAAAAATAATGTCCGTTTTGTTGTCTACTCATGCAGATGTAAATGCAGTTGATAATAACGGCATGAGTTCCCTGCATTATGCAGTTGTAGCAAATATCGATAACAGAGATCAAACCGTACACACGCTTTTAGAAAATGGTGCAGATATTACCATAAAAGATAACTATGGTAAAACTGTTCTTCACTATGCTCTGCATTACAATCAAATAGGCATTTTTAAATTATTGCTTAAGTTTGGAGCAAACATAAAAGTGTGCACTGACAACGTAAATAGGCATCACTTATTAGAGGTCTTATCTAGTAAAGACTATGATGGTGGCAGTATATTACACTGGACATCAGACAAAGGGTTTTCGGATCTAGTAGATTTACTTATATCCTACGGGGCCAATGTAGACATTCAGGATGATGACGGTAATACGCCTCTAATCTGGGCTGCACAAAGTGGCCATCTTAATGTAATAACTGTATTATTATCTCACAAAGCAAGCATCAATACAAGAAATACAGCGGGGTTTACTGCTTTGCATTACGCTGTACGTAATACCAATGATGACACGATAAAAATACTTTTATCAAAAGGAGCTAACGTTCATGCAAAAGATGAAACCGGTTCGACATCTTTACATATCGCAAGCGTTGCAGGACACTGTGATACAGTAAAAACATTGTTATTGCATGACGCGAATGTAGAAGATTTAGATAAATTCAATAGAACTCCACTATTACTTGCTTCTCATAATGGTCATGTTGACATAGTGGAAATACTCTTATCTAGCGAAGCTAATATTCACGCAAAAGATAGATATGGTATGACTTCTTTACATATCGCAAGCATTGAAGGACACTCTGACACAGTAAAAACATTGTTATTGAATGGCGCGAATGTAGAAGCTTTAGATAAATTAAATAGAACTCCACTATTACGTGCTTCGAATAAAGGACATGTTGACATAGTGGAAATACTGTTATTTAGTAAAGCTAATATTCAAGCAAGAGGTGAATTTGGTATGACGTCTTTACATATCGCAAGCATTGAAGGACACTGTCACACAGTAAAAACATTGTTATTGCATGGCGCGAATGTAGAAGATTTAGATAAATTCAATAGAACTCCACTATTACTTGCTTCGCAAAAAGGACATGTTGACACAGTGGAAATACTTTTATCTAATGAAGCTAATATTCAAGCAAGAGATGAAAATGATATGACGCCTTTACATCTCGCAAGCGCTCAAGGACACTGTGACACATTAAAAACATTGTTATTGCATGACGCGAATGTAGAAGATTTAGATAAATTCAATAGAACTCCACTATTATTTGCTTCGAAAGAAGGACATGTTGACATAGTGGAAATACTGTTATTTAGTAAAGCTAATATTCAAGCAAGAGGTGAATTTGGTATGACGTCTTTACATATCGCAAGCATTATAGGACACTGTGACACAGTAAAAACATTGTTATTGCATGACGCGAATGTAGAAGATTTAGATAAATTCAATAGAACTCCACTATTACTTGCTTCGAAAGAAGGACATGTTGACATAGTGGAAATACTGTTATTTAGTAAAGCTAATATTCAAGCAAGAGGTGAATTTGGTATGACGTCTTTACATATCGCAAGCATTGAAGGACACTGTCACACAGTAAAAACATTGTTATTGCATGGCGCGAATGTAGAAGATTTAGATAAATTCAATAGAACTCCACTATTACTTGCTTCGCAAGAAGGACATGTTGACACAGTGGAAATACTTTTATCTAATGAAGCTAATATTCAAGCAAGAGATCGATATGGTAGAACGTCTTTACATCTCGCAAGCGTTCAAAGACACTGTGACACAGTAAAAACATTGTTATTGCATGACGCGAATGTAGAAGATTTAGATAAATTCAATAGAACTCCACTATTACTTGCTTCGCAAGAAGGACATGTTGACATAGTGGAAATACTGTTATTTAGTAAAGCTAATATTCAAGCAAGAGGTGAATTTGGTATGACGTCTTTACATATCGCAAGCATTAAAGGACACTGTCACACAGTAAAAACATTGTTATTGCATGGCGCGAATGTAGAAGATTTAGATAAATTCAATAGAACTCCACTATTACTTGCTTCGCAAAAAGGACATGTTGACACAGTGGAAATACTTTTATCTAATGAAGCTAATATTCAAGCAAGAGATCGATATGGTAGAACGTCTTTACATCTCGCAAGCGTTCAAAGACACTGTGACACAGTAAAAACATTGTTATTGCATGACGCGAATGTAGAAGATTTAGATAAATTCAATAGAACTCCACTATTACTTGCTTCGCAAGAAGGACATGTTGACATAGTGGAAATACTGTTATTTAGTAAAGCTAATATTCAAGCAAGAGGTGAATTTGGTATGACGTCTTTACATATCGCAAGCATTAAAGGACACTGTCACACAGTAAAAACATTGTTATTGCATGGCGCGAATGTAGAAGATTTAGATAAATTCAATAGAACTCCACTATTACTTGCTTCGCAAAAAGGACATGTTGACACAGTGGAAATACTTTTATCTAATGAAGCTAATATTCAAGCAAGATATGAAGATGATATTACACCTTTACATGTCGCAAGCGTTGAAGGACACTGTGACACAGTAAAAACGTTGTTATTGCATGGCGCGAATGTAGAAGCTTTAGATAAATTAAATAGAACTCCACTATTACTTGCTTCGCAAAAAGGACATGTTGACATAGTGGAAATACTGTTATTTAGTAAAGCTAATATTCAAGCAAGATATAAATATGATATGACGTCTTTACATATCGCAAGCATTATAGGACACTGTGACACAGTAAAAACATTGTTATTGCATGGCGCGAATGTAGAAGCTTTAGCCAATTTAAATAGTACTCCACTACTACTTGCTTCTTATAGAGGTCATGTTGACATAGTGGAAATACTGTTATTTAGTAAAGCTAATATTCAAGCAAGAGATGAATCTGGTACGACGTCTTTACATCTCGCAAGCCAGGAAGGACACTGTGACACAGTAAAAACATTGTTATTGCATGGCGCGAATGTAGAAGATTTAGATAAATTCAATAGAACTCCACTATTACTTGCTTCGCAAAAAGGACATGTTGACACAGTGGAAATACTTTTATCTAATGAAGCTAATATTCAAGCAAGAGATGAAGATGATATTACACCTTTACATGTCGCAAGCGTTGAAGGACACTGTGACACAGTAAAAACGTTGTTATTGCATGGCGCGAATGTAGAAGCTTTAGATAAATTAAATAGAACTCCACTATTACTTGCTTCGAAAGAAGGACATGTTGACATAGTGGAAATACTGTTATTTAGTAAAGCTAATATTCAAGCAAGAGGTGAATTTGGTATGACGTCTTTACATATCGCAAGCATTTAAGGACACTGTGACACAGTAAAAACATTGTTATTGCATGGCGCGAATGTAGAAGCTTTAGCCAATTTAAATAGAACTCCACTACTACTTGCTTCTTATAGAGGTCATGTTGACATAGTGGAAATACTGTTATTTAGTAAAGCTAATATTCAAGCAAGAGATGAATCTGGTACGACGTCTTTACATTTCGCAAGCCAGGAAGGACACTGTGACACAGTAAAAACATTGTTATTGCATGGCGCGAATGTAGAAGATTTAGATAAATTCAATAGAACTCCACTATTACTTGCTTCGCAAAAAGGACATGTTGACACAGTGGAAATACTTTTATCTAATGAAGCTAATATTCAAGCAAGAGATGAAGATGATATTACACCTTTACATGTCGCAAGCGTTGAAGGACACTGTGACACAGTAAAAACGTTGTTATTGCATGGCGCGAATGTAGAAGCTTTAGATAAATTAAATAGAACTCCACTATTACTTGCTTCGAAAGAAGGACATGTTGACATAGTGGAAATACTGTTATTTAGTAAAGCTAATATTCAAGCAAGAGGTGAATTTGGTATGACGTCTTTACATATCGCAAGCATTAAAGGACACTGTGACACAGTAAAAACATTGTTATTGCATGGCGCGAATGTAGAAGCTTTAGCCAATTTAAATAGAACTCCACTACTACTTGCTTCTTATAGAGGTCATGTTGACATAGTGGAAATACTGTTATTTAGTAAAGCTAATATTCAAGCAAGAGATGAATCTGGTACGACGTCTTTACATTTCGCAAGCCAGGAAGGACACTGTGACACAGTAAAAACATTGTTATTGCATGGCGCGAATGTAGAAGATTTAGATAAATTCAATAGAACTCCACTATTACTTGCTTCGCAAAAAGGACATGTTGACACAGTGGAAATACTTTTATCTAATGAAGCTAATATTCAAGCAAGAGATGAAGATGATATTACACCTTTACATGTCGCAAGCGTTGAAGGACACTGTGACACAGTAAAAACGTTGTTATTGCATGGCGCGAATGTAGAAGCTTTAGATAAATTAAATAGAACTCCACTATTACTTGCTTCGAAAGAAGGACATGTTGACATAGTGGAAATACTGTTATTTAGTAAAGCTAATATTCAAGCAAGAGGTGAATTTGGTATGACGTCTTTACATATCGCAAGCATTAAAGGACACTGTGACACAGTAAAAACATTGTTATTGCATGGCGCGAATGTAGAAGCTTTAACCAATTTAAATAGAACTCCACTACTACTTGCTTCTTATAGAGGTCATGTTGACATAGTGGAAATACTGTTATTTAGTAAAGCTAATATTCAAGCAAGAGATGAATCTGGTACGACGTCTTTACATTTCGCAAGCCAGGAAGGACACTGTGACACAGTAAAAACATTGTTATTGCATGGCGCGAATGTAGAAGATTTAGATAAATTCAATAGAACTCCACTATTACTTGCTTCGCAAAAAGGACATGTTGACACAGTGGAAATACTTTTATCTAATGAAGCTAATATTCAAGCAAGAGATGAAGATGATATTACACCTTTACATGTCGCAAGCGTTGAAGGACACTGTGACACAGTAAAAACGTTGTTATTGCATGGCGCGAATGTAGAAGATTTAGATAAATTCAATAGAACTCCACTATTACTTGCTTCGAAAGAAGGACATGTTGACATAGTGGAAATACTGTTATTTAGTAAAGCTAATATTCAAGCAAGAGGTGAATTTGGTATGACGTCTTTACATATCGCAAGCATTAAAGGACACTGTCACACAGTAAAAACATTGTTATTGCATGGCGCGAATGTAGAAGATTTAGATAAATTCAATAGAACTCCACTATTACTTGCTTCGCAAAAAGGACATGTTGACACAGTGGAAATACTTTTATCTAATGAAGCTAATATTCAAGCAAGAGATGAAGATGATATTACACCTTTACATGTCGCAAGCGTTGAAGGACACTGTGACACAGTAAAAACGTTGTTATTGCATGGCGCGAATGTAGAAGCTTTAGATAAATTAAATAGAACTCCACTATTACTTGCTTCGCAAAAAGGACATGTTGACATAGTGGAAATACTGTTATTTAGTAAAGCTAATATTCAAGCAAGAGGTGAATTTGGTATGACGTCTTTACATATCGCAAGCATTAAAGGACACTGTGACACAGTAAAAACATTGTTATTGCATGGCGCGAATGTAGAAGCTTTAACCAATTTAAATAGAACTCCACTACTACTTGCTTCTTATAGAGGTCATGTTGACATAGTGGAAATACTGTTATTTAGTAAAGCTAATATTCAAGCAAGAGATGAATCTGGTACGACGTCTTTACATCTCGCAAGCCAGGAAGGACACTGTGACACAGTAAAAACATTGTTATTGCATGGCGCGAATGTAGAAGATTTAGATAAATTCAATAGAACTCCACTATTACTTGCTTCGCAAAAAGGACATGTTGACACAGTGGAAATACTTTTATCTAATGAAGCTAATATTCAAGCAAGAGATTGATATGATATTACACCTTTACATGTCGCAAGCGTTGAAGGACACTGTGACACAGTAAAAACGTTGTTATTGCATGGTGCGTATGTCAAAGCTTTAGTTTGAACTCCACTGTTCAGTAAAAAAGGAAATCTTTGCTTATTATTGTAATAGTTTATTTACATTTAGTTTTTAGTCAGATTAAGCTATTACTACACCTACTTCTGTAGGTAAACAATAAAATGTAAAAGAGTCAGGTTTCATTGAGTAAAAAGAGTAAAGAATAAATGTTTTTGAGAATTCTAGCTCACTGCTAATCTCTTGTAAAGAAGTAAATCATATTCTCAATGATTCATTCAATGGAGCCAAAGCACTGTTATCAGATCCATTTAATCATTTAGAGTATCTTTCTAGTTAGTTATAGCGTTTTCGATTTATATGCACCGATGCTGCACGAACTAAAACTGATGCCGTGCAACCGTTCGTTTTATACTTTTCGGATCACACTAACTCGGTGCCGAGTGTTCGATTTAGCTTCAGCTGATGCACGAAATATGCACTCGTGCAAGTTTTTTAGCACGAGGTCGAAGAGCTTTTATTGCATAATAAAAATACGATAAAAAATCAGAGCACGTGTTATTTCATAGAGTTAAGGTTAGGTTGTTTTGTTTCTTGACGCGCGCGCGTTCGTTTTATGGGTCGTTTTAACTCGGTGGTCGTGCTAATTTGCATTATTTTAGAACTTGCTCGGTACCAGTGCAATATCAGTGCGTATATATCGAAAACGCTATTAGAGTTTGTCAGTTTTATTTTGCAATTTGTTCATTACTGATTGAAGTGCTTAAGTCTGCAAATAAGAGAATGTAAAATACTTTTTAACGATCATAATAATATGACAAATGACATTTTTTGCGACGAATATTTTTTTGGCGTATCCAACTTGTAGTACATGTCCTTGATCGAAACTCGTATTGTATCATCAAACTGGAGTGAATTTACTTTCATTACTAATCATCACTAAACAAAATTAAATGGATCTGTAAAATAATTGTGTAACATTGGTTGATTAGATTGCAGCTTTTTAATAAAATTGTTTAATAAGATTAAAAATGTGTAATAAAGTATCATAAATTAGTAATGAGCGAACAATGTATTTGTTAAGTTAAAATATTTAAATACAGATTTAGTATTTAATAAATCAGATTTTTGTTTAAGAAGTGCAATCAGAATTATTTTGGATTATTTATTATAGCAGTAATAATTAATTATGTAATGAAAATATTGTCTTGAATATTCATATTAATTAAATAAAGTTGTATTAAAAGTGTTTTTATCAAACGTCCTTCTTTTTCTTATATAGTTTTATTTTAGATATAACTGAATTAATTTGACTATTTGATTACAGTAATACTTCAATTATTTGTAAGTACCTGTTACGAACCATTCAACTTTCTGTTGTGGGTTGGTTAGCTGCTTAGGTTCCAGTGGCGTGCGGTCCATGGAATGTCACCAAACAATGTTACCAAACTATTTTTATACGATTGCATAAGATAAGATCAGTGGCGTGCGGTGAGAATTTAGGCTAGGGAAGCAACCACGATTTTAATTATAATACACCTAGGTACAGGCGCGGATTAACGTGGAGGGAATAATCCCCCCCCCCCAATTTAGAAATAAGTTTACATAGAATAGAAACAAATAATGTTTGTTTAATTATTATTTATTAAAACAATTATTTTTCCAAAAGTTTCCCTCTCAAAATACTTCTCTGGATCCGCCCCTGCTAGGTACAATAAAAAACAGTGTTATGAATTTGTTGACTATCATTCTTTATTAAAAAAAAAACTACTACTACGTATCAATTTTCCGGTCTTTCTTAGCAAAATACCGGTACAGGTTTTAATCTTTGTTGTTAAATTTGAAAGTTCTGGTTTTGATCTGCCTTTCTTAATAATTTGTAATTTCTCTCCAAAACTGTATGCGAAAAATTCGTTATTAATAATTTACAAACTGAACAAAAAATCGTCCCGATTCGGCTATATCGAAGGTACTCGAACCTTTCACCGAAGCAGTTGAATTTGCAGTCGTGACGATAATGCAATTTTAAATTTGCATACAGGCTAACTAAATAGAATTATTTGTCTTTAAAAAAATCCAACTTATAAATTAAAATAATAAAATGCGACAAAATACAGTCTCATTCGCAGATTTACATTACTTAAGTAACACTAAATCGAACAAATAACCAAATTATAATAAATAAACATTTGGGAACGAAGCACAATAAAAATAACGACCAAACAATGTTAACCAGCCAAACAGCATCCGTCTACTATATCACCCCACGCTCGCTGATTCTCGCCAAGGCTAAGAGAAGAGTATTTGTAAGCAGTGTTTATATGCAGTGTATGTAACACATTTGAATCGGTATTACCTTTCCGTACAAGTTTAATGAGCCTAATTTAAAATAGTACTCTTAATAATTATACTTTTTGTTGTACGGAATTGATATTGAGCTTTAAGTTGATTAAATATTACAAATTTAAATAAACGATAACCATAATTTTATAAAAATATTTTTGTTAGCATTGGTTTTTATTTTTAATAAATTCTCGAGGGAAGCATTGCTTCCCTTTCTTCCATGGACCGCACGCCACTGGATAAGATTATGGTTATTATTTTTTTATTTAACGCCTACACTACGTGGGAACCAACATTTAAGGTCATTAAATCTGTCCCCCATCTAACATGCAACACGAATACACACATCCATAGTTGAGGTGACGGAACTTTCCAATTAGAAAAATCTCGCCGCCCCAAGTGGGATTCGAACCCACGACCCTTGGAACACGAGTGATGAACTGACACCACTCGTCCACTTATTATTTATTTAGGTATTTATTTATTAAGTATTATTGAATTAATTTTATTTATTTATTAAATTTGTAATACTTAATTAACTTAAAACTTTCAATTTCGTGCAGCAAAAATACTAAAATAGAGTGAGTACCCACTGCACAGAACGGTAATGCAGATTCAGATATACTACATATACTCATTTGCTTACTGCACTTTCGTTAGTGGATGGTGCACTGTGGTGATGTGGTTGGCATCATATAAGGTCATGTTATTATTAGATGCTCGGTGCTCAAATAAATTTGATTATTTATTCCTTAATTGTTAATTAAGTGTTACTTATTAAACGCTGTATATCTGGAAATAATACGGAATATAAGAAAATTTTATTACTTTAAGTTACAATTATTTCATAGACGGAAATAATTGTATTTAGTTTGATTCTACGCAAAGTTAAAGTTATCGAGCGACTGCAAATTGGGCTGCTTCCGTATAAGGTCCGAGTATTTCTGATGTCCTTGAATCGCGTCATTTCTGTTAATTAAATTAATATAAAGTTAAATTAATAGAGAAAGAATTTTTTTGCACACAGTTTTAGAAAGAAATTATAAATTGCTGATCAAGACAAACGAAAACCAGAACTTTCAATTTTTTTTCATTTATTTAGTAAAGATTAAAGCGTGCAACAGATATTTTAAAATTGAAGCCTACAAAAATTTGTGGCTAACAGCCCGTAGTAGTTTCTGTAGTTCTTACCTTCTTTTTAATTATGAAAAAGGTGTTTGGAATAAGGCTGAATCTTCCAATATATCCACATATTTGTGGTGCATTATAAATACTTTTTTTAATAAAGATTATAATCTGCTATCACAATTTTCATAAAGTATAAGCGAAAAGTTCTTATTTAAAAATATTTTTCATTTTCCCCTTTACGATAGTGTAACTTTCTATCTTGATAAGGCAACCGAAAGGGAAAGTAAAACATGCGAGATGGTTGCTAGGTATGAAAAACTTTCGGTTCCTGAATAACGAAGTAAAACTGTCAATTTTTTCAAAATATAATATTATAAGGTGGCTGTTGTCAACATTACCTTGGTAACAATACTGTTGTATATACAAGCATTATTTTATTATAATCACTGAATCATCATTTTATTTATTTAATTTACGGTGGTTAATAAATGTCAAGGGGAGAATGAAAAGTTTAATATCTTACACGCTGCGAAAGCCCTTTTAGGTGCTCGGTGTTTTTAACTAACCTAGGCTACGGTTCGCCTCGGCCAATCAAAAACACCTTGCACCTAAAAGTAAGCTTTCGCAGCTTCTAATGTACATAACTATTATAAGCCTAATAATTATGATACTGTTTTTACTACACCTAAATATAGTAAAATCAAAATCATTGTTGCTCCCCTTGGTTTTAATTCACAATAATGTGTGTTATATGAAAAAATTAATAAGCCGAAAAGTTTCGTAAATCCTTCAAGTTGATTTAAAAACTAAAGCATTTTACGCTTATGTTGTCTTGTGTAGTGCCATTTTCCAATTACATTGTTGGAGTGCAATTGTGCAATTACGTTGTCGTTTATGCGATGCAATAAGTGCATTGCTGAAATGTCACTCAAAAGGATTTCTGGAAAAATCAATGCAAATTATTACGTTAGTCTAAATTTTCTCTTAGAAATACAGGAGAGTCACAAGTTACATGGTACATGAATTGCACGAGTCTTGAATAGCAGTCACCTAATAAAAAATGTACATACGTCCGTAGATGTGGTAGACCATGCTGACAAGCGATGATGTTACAAACCATACCGTAGGTGAAAGCTATGACAGAAGCGGGTTCCATTCTGGTTATAACTGACTTTCTGAGGAACGACGGTCATGGCTGAGTTCGTAGTCGGGATGAAGAGCGCTAACAATAGCTAGTCTCTTTGTAACACTCTTTTTTCTACAGAGATAGGTGGTGAGGGGTTTGAGTCTCGTACAAGACGGTACCGAAACATGTTGTTACAGATTGGTGATCTAAGGCAAAGATGCGTCAGATATTCTAGCTTGTTTACAATGGCGTAGCATGCATTGTGGCTGAGGCAGTCGAACGCCTCTTGCATGTCAAACTTCCTCACAACTGATGGGATGCCAAATAAACTGTAGAGTAGGCTCAAGGCTGAATTCAAGAGGGGTAGGGTTAAGTGGTCTGAACCCCCCCCCCTCAAAAAACTAAACTTAATAATAATAAATGACAACAAAACAAAATTATTTTTTTATTCTGCGTCTACCAAAAAACTTCCTAAATTTCAAAATTGCGACTTTTTTATAAAATATTATTTGTTATAAAATTTCAAACGGTGAACAACATACTAGTAACTATCAACAACGTCATACTGACTAGTAATAACTAAAACAATATTTAACTTTAAAAACCTAGCAGATGTTTACAAAAGATGTTCAAATTGCTCCCCATTCACTTCTTGGCAGTGATGGACTCGATTTACAAATCCCCGAACGGCATGGACAATGAAATCACCAGGAATATCTCTCTCTTCCTGTGAAATTCTTTGAACTAATTCATGTAAGTTGCCTGGTTTGTTAATGTATACACGACTTTTTACGTATCCCCACAAGAAAAAGTCTAGAGGAGTTAAATCCGGTGATCACGCAGGCCATTCAATATGTCCTCGTCGTCCAATCCATCTTTGTGGAAAAACTGTATTTAAATGATCACGCACTTCCCTGGCATAGTGAGGAGGGGCAGCATCCTGTTCAAACCAGATTTCATCGCTTATTGTGTTAGGAAAGTTTTGATTTGGGTATAATCTTGTGAAGGCAGAAATAATCTCGTTTTGTAACAATCGTAAATATCGCGCTGAAGTTAGAGTGTATTCCATAAAGAATGGTCTTACGATATCCCTACCAATGATTCCTGTAATTAAGATGCAGGAAGTATTTAGTATTTTGAAAATTTTTCTGGCCTATTACATACCTACCCAAACGTTAATTTTTTCTGGAAATTGAGTATGCGATTCTTCAATCCACCGGGGATTGCTATCTGACCAATACCTGCAGTTTTGTCTATTCACCTCACCATGTAAGTAAAACGTAGCTTCATCAGTGAATACAATGTTATTCACAAAATTTGGATCGTGATTCGTGCGATCCACCATTATTTCGCAAAATTGCAGTCGTCGATTGAAATCTCTTCATTTAGTTCTTGCACTAGTCGAACTTTATAGAGATGAAATTTTCGGTTCTTCAAAATTTTAAATGCTGATTGCTTGCACATATCGTGATTTGCAGCTAGCTGTTTTAGGGAAGTTTTTGGATTGTTAACAACGTCCAACATTACATTTAATGCATTTTCATCATTAGTAACTGTTTTTGGGCGGCCCGATTTTGCTAGATTCTTAACACTGCCAGTCTGGTTGAAGCGTTTTAATGTTTTACAAACCGTAGATTTACTAATAGGATTTCGATTAGAGTATGTTGCATTAAATAAATTACATACTTTCGCATAACTACGTCTTCTATCACCATACCCTATCATCATGAGAATCTCTATTCTCTCCTTTTCTGTAAGATTTTCCATGGTACTTTTTCACTAACTACGCAAATTCAAACAACACTTATAATTTTTGATGTTCAATATTTGTTGAACAATAGTGACATTCTTTTGTTTTCAGCGCTTACTATCGGTTTATGTTATTTAATAAATTTTTATTTACAACTTTTAATTTGGTATAGTGAAGTTATTTTTCAAAACTGCCATATCAAGTGCTACATCGTTGGATTCTACACAAAAGCAGCTTTCTAATGATAGTACTTTCGACCCCCATTGTAATTTAAAAAATAATCAAGTTGGCCGTGAGTAGACAAGCAACAAGAGTTCGAGCCCAAAACCCCATGTTATTTCTTATGGAGGTCCAACGTAGTAATTTTCGGTCAATTTCAAGGTCATTCGCGGTCTAGCGTATGACCTCACCGCGCTCGCGTTATACGTGGACCAGCGTATACCACGAATACAGGCCAACTCTACATATCACATTATGATTGATGCAGTCGTCCGGGGGATCATAACGATTTTATATTGATCTAATTAATTAAATTAAATTAATTCACGGTATCATTTGCATATCTCATCTCTCATACTAAGATCCTTCTTAAATGATGTATGCTTTCAAGGATGCCCCAGACATCGTTAAACGTGATTTCATCGAAAGGTTACTATCGATCACCTGTCGAATTAGCGCGGATCAGCATGAGATATTACCACATATACGGATCAACTCTACATATTACATTATGATTGTTTACATGACTCATCTCTCATTTGTACATGTCATTTTTGCTAATTAAATTAATTCACGGTATCATATGCATATCTTACCCCAATAATAATTAATTAACATTTATATTGATAATGAATTCGAAACTGAAAACACTCTAAATAGAATACGACTAACAAGGCCCGCATTTAACCGCTATTTTTTTCTCTTTTTAGGTTTAACTACATGTCGTACACTCTAACTTTTGTAATATCTTTCAACTACAGACATTCCTAAAATATAAATCTATTAGTCATAACATTTAAAATACATCCGAGCAGCATAATTGATAATTATCATGTAGACTTGTCATTTCTCATTAGTGATTTCACCTCAGTTCTCAGAACCGGGATCTATGAGGATTATCTCTACGCCAACATGAAACCTCAAGTAAAATGTATTGTTTCATCCGAAGGCCGTGAACTATTTCTTATCATAACATACCATTATGTTCAAAACAATGCAAATATAATTACTTTCAATATAGTACGCACATACACGCACAGTATAGCTTATATACACGCACATACACGCACAATATAGCTTATATACACGCACATACACGCACAATATAGCTTATATACACGCACATACACGCACAATATAGCTTATATACACACACAGACGTACATAATAATAAAGCATATACACGCGTAATTTACAATCATCGTGTTATATTCTATATCAATAGCTCCTTTTGACAGAACACTACCTGAGTTGCTACTGCTGCTACCTATGTTACGTATTACAAAACATATGACATATGTTATAGATAACCGCGTCCAGGACTTCTTTGTTACCCTCAAGTATACTTTTCTAATTTGTTGTTGTATATTTGTATGTTAGATTATAAGTTCACTAGTTTCAATAAAAAGTAAAATATTTATCTGTTTTATTTCTCCAGGTTTAGTCTTCAAGTTTCTCATAACTAGAGATATTGTAAGAGGAAATCACGTAGAGTTTCAAAGTTATAAAGACGTATTACAAACATATGATATAGACATATATTTCGAAGGTATCGAAAATGGTTACAGATTATTATTAATCATACGAGTTTACTATATTCAACGATGAATATCCTACAAGAGTATATAGTATATTATTACATATCTGCGTATTTCGAAACCATTGAAAATGGATGATATATTGTAAAATAACGTTTAAATATGGCGACGAACTTATTTCTTTTAAAACTGTCGACGCCTCATCATACAAAACATACTGTATTTATGTATTCCCTTTCTCTGCTGATATGTTTTCTACATTGTGTTTTTAAATATTATACCCCAGTTCTCTCAACAAAGCATAAAATTTTCGAAATATCTGTTTATTATTTTACTTAGCACATATAAAAGTAGCAAAATGAATTTCTATTTTAACCTGTTAACTTTTATGTACTTTATTCAACTTGACCCTAATTATGAATAAATGAGAAAACATATTATCAAGCTGTTCAAAATTCGAATGTCTAGAGAAAAATGGGTAGCTCTTCCTGAATATACGAAGAATACGTTTTAGGTATGTATTGAGATACATAACATTTCTCTCATATATGAATTTGTATACAACGATCTAGATGTTGCTACCGTATATGTTTAACATAAAAATAAATGAAAACTATAAACTTCTTTTATCGTTTTTTATTTATAAAATTTTAATAATAATAATATTAAATGTTTGCATTGTACGACATATTGATAGGGTAGGTGAATTGCAGGCATTTAGCAGGTTCGTGTTTCTAGCTGTGGATCCATAGGCTAGAAGAACAATCAGAAAAAGTATTAGGCAATGTTAACTGAATCGACTACCTGTTACATTTCATACCTTATTGGTTTCGATAAACATACAGTCAGCATACAGTTGATATCTTTCTGTCTTTACTTTACCTAGGTAAACCAATCCTAGAGACAGAGTTTTATTCGGTATCTTTTGGTTGGGATCGACCACTTTATCTTCAGTAAGTTTGTCGGCGAATGTTTTGGGTAGATATAGACTTATATTTCGAAGGTATCGAAAATAATTACAAATTAGTATTAATTATACGAGTTAATATCCTACAAAAGTATATAGTATATTATTACATATCTTCATATTTCGGAGTTGCTGAAATGTATGATATATTGTAAAATAACGTTTAAATAAGAGTTTACTTTAGATGCTACGAATATCTATATGGTGTATAAACAATAAGAACGTATATGTAGAAATCGCTTACAAGGGTAGTAGATATAACGAAAAGGGTTAAAATCTGTTCAAAATTACATTACGTCTAGAAAACTAGAAAATTAGATAATTGTAGCATACGTATGTTAAATGTACCTATTCTTTCACCTCATCTGTAGTACATATAATGAAAAAGGATAAAAATCTGTAGTATAGGTTCATACTTATACTTAGGCTCATAATCGTATGTAGCGTATTGATGCTTACATAGTATAATTATTTTCTCAACGTAGGATATATCGATATTTTTCATATATTCATATTCATTTCACCCTTTTTATTCTGTTAAGATATTTATAATAATCATAGGGAGCCTGGTATGGGCATAAACCGATTGCACCTATTCTTTCACCTCGTCAGTAGTTAGATTCGAACTTTATGATTTCATATAAGAATACGTTTAGTGATGAATATTCTGTGTTCTAGAATACTTGTATAGGGTCTAGGAAGCTTGATTTGAATACTACAATCTTGATCACGCGGTTGGAGTGTACTGATACCTCGATTGTATACATAGAAGTATAATGAGTATCAGTTATCGTATATTCAAATTAGTTGAATATATGTAGTACAACTTTATAGATTCTAGAAAGTTCCTATCAATATTAGAGCACTGAATGTAGACTGGTGTGTGTGTTATATAATACCGATTCTCGCATATACGAACATAGGAACTAGCTGCTGACTCTGCATGACATTAGATGATTATGATAATGATAGATGATCGTGATAAAGAATGTTGTTATTTATAGCAGTGACTTTATTACAATTCTTACTAGAATATAATTGTATGATATCACATCATGATATGTACCTACAATTCGATTACCTACAATTTGACTACCTAAATTAGGCCTTAGTATAAGAATAATCATGTGTTTTATCGTTATCTTATGTTATCAGGAATACATTACTTCTTTTAATTTTTAGTTTAGCGTAGATATAAATCTCTTTGTATAGATCAATAAATGATAGTTATAGGGCTGTATTGACTTATATAACGTTTCTCTCATATATGAATTTGTATATATCGAGTTAAAGTTAATGAATGAATACAACATAAATCATTACTCTACGTATTCCGTGATTAAGACTTCAATAGTTGAACGAGTTATTCGTACAATTAAGCAAAAGCTGTATATGATTTAGTTGATAGCTCTGTATGACATTCAGAGTTAAATGTTGACTCTATCAAGTTAATAATAATAGATATTTATAATTGATAAAGATTCATCTTTTGTAAAACCGATAATATTGGCTAGGATCAAGAATAATCTCAAACCTGCATATACTACACATATTTAAGGAATGTTCTTCTATGAAAAACCGGGTGATTAATTATCATGTATGTAATTCGAACATTAATAATAATACTGAGGGTTGAAGTAAACTGTTTAATGTATCTATAGCAATTATAAATATTTACTGAAATATGTTTTGAATTTACAAAACCATTATGCAATATTCCTTTTCTCTATAAATAAATAAATTATAGTTGTTTTGAACATAATGGTATGTTATGATAAGAAATGTTTGTCGGTCGTTGTATGAAACAATACATTTGAGAGATGTCTAATTAGGGAAAATCTGCAAGCTGAATAATAAGATAGGATTTTTATATTACATAACGGGTTTCAACATGGAATATATTCATTTATGATATTTAGTTAATGATAAATTGTTATGATTCAAGTTAATAGATTGAATGTAATCTTCTTATCCTCAAAGATACTATAAAAGCCTTATGCTTCATAATTATTATTTCTTAATGTGTAGTTTAGTATAAGATAAAGTTAGTCATATAACTCAGTATTTTAATTATAATTAAGTGAATATATTTAGTTTAATGTTTCTATGTTAATGATCGAATATAATATTCTTTGGCTGTAAGATATTACTAAAAGTCCTTACTTAGTCTTGATAATTAGTATTTCTTAATAGGTAGTTTACATCTAACTTATACAGATTAACACACGGGTAGATATTATATATAGGTTTTAATATGTAATATATTAATTTATGATATATAGTTACTGATAAATGTTATGATTCAAGTTAATAGCTTGAATGTAACCTTCTTATCCTCAAAGATACTATAAAAGCCTAATGCTTCATAATTATTATTTCTTAATGTGTAGTTTAGTATAAGATAAAGTTAGTCATATAACTCTGTATTTTAATTATAATTAAGTAAATATATTTAGTTTAATGTTTCTATGTTAATGATCGAATATAATATTCTTTGCCTGTAAGATATTACTAAAGTTAGAGTGTACGACATGTAGTTAAACCTAAAAGAGAAAAATAGCGGTTAAATGCAGGCCTTGTTAGTCGTATTCTATTGAGAGTGTTTTCAGGAATTGATTTGAATTCATTATCAATATAAATGTTAATTAATTATTATTGAGATGAGATATGCAAATGATACCGTGAATTAATTTAATTAGCAAAAATGAGATGTACAAATGAGAGATGAGATATGCAAATAATGTATATGTGTTAATATCGCATGCTGGACCGTGTATAGGGGACCTTCTCATTAAATCAATTAAACAATCGCATATAAATATTTATAAACACTTTTTACATTATTATTCCAGTACACGTATCAAGCTAGCAATGTTTTAAGAAATCTGCTGCTTAAAATTCCTTTGCTGTAAATTTTAAATAAATTTTTAACTAAACATGTGACTATATTGAAAGTAATTATATTTGCATTGTTTTGAACATAATGGTATGTTATGATAAGAAATAGTTGACGGCCTTCGGATGAAACAATACATTTTACTTGAGGTTTCATGTTGGCGTAGAGATAATCCTCATAGATCCCGGTTCTGAGAACTGAGGTGAAATCACTAATGAGGAATGACAAGTCTACATGATAATTATCAATTATGCTGCTCGGATGTATTTTAAATGTTATGACTAATAGATTTATATTTTAGGAATGTCTGTAGTTGAAAGATATTACAAAAGTTAGAGTGTACGACATGTAGTTAAACCTAAAAAGAGAAAAAAATAGCGGTTAAATGCGGGCCTTGTTAGTCGTATTCTATTTAGAGTGTTTTCAGTTTCGAATTCATTATCAATATAAATGTTAATTAATTATTATTGGGGTGAGATATGCATATGATACCGTGAATTAATTTAATTAGCAAAAATGATATGTACAAATGAGAGATGAGTCATGTAAACAATCATAATGTAATATGTAGAGTTGATCCGTATATGTGGTAATATCGCATGCTGATCCGCGCTAATCCGACAGGTGATCGATAGTAACCTTTCGATGAAATCACGTTTAACGATGTCTGGGGCATCCTTGAAAGCATACATCATTTAAGAAGGATCTTAGTATGAGAGATGAGATATGCAAATGATACCGTGAATTAATTTAATTTAATTAATTAGATCAATATAAAATCGTTATGATCCCCCGGACGACTGCATCAATCATAATGTGATATGTAGAGTTGGCCTGTATTCGTGGTATACGCTGGTCCACGTATAACGCGAGCGCGGTGAGGTCATACGCTAGACCGCGAATGACCTTGAAATTGACCGAAAATTACTACGTTGGACCTCCATAAGAAATAACATGGGATTTTGGGCTCGAACTCTTGCTGCTTGTCTACTCACGGCCAACTTGATTATTTTTTAAATTACAATGGGGGTCGAAAGTACTATCATTAGAAAGCTGCTTTTGTGTAGAATCCAACGATGTAGCACTTGATATGGCAGTTTTGAAAAATAACTTCACTATACCAAATTAAAAGTTGTAAATAAAAATTTATTAAACAACTTAAACCGATAGTAAGCGCTGAAAACAAAAGAATGTCACTATTGTTCAACAAATATTGAACATCAAAAATTATAAGTGTTGTTTGAATCTGCGTAGTTAGTGAAAAAGTACCATGGAAAATCTTACAGAAAAGGAGAGAATAGAGATTCTCATGATGATAGGGTATGGTGGTGGGTAGGCGAGCGCGGTGAGGTCATACGCTAGACCGCAAATGACCTTGAAATTGACCGAAAATTACTAGGTTGGACCTCCATAAGAAATAACATGGGATTTTGGGATCGAACTCTTGCTGCTTATCTACTGCCGTGCTGCAGTAGTAACGATCGATAAAAAAATTGGAACCGCGAATATTAGTAGAAAACCGTATGTTTTACTTCTATATCAAATTTCAGAGTTCTATCTATAGCCGTATTCAAATAATACCACCGTTTCCATACTAAATTTACGCTCTGTATAATTTGCATTAATATTTAAATAAAAATATAAAATAAAACATTATTAATGCATTCCAAACATGATATTTGTGTAGATCTTTTATCTTCAGTCTTGGTGTTGTGCAGAATATTAATAACTTGAAGAAACGCCAATAGTTTTCAGTGTTTGAAAACATAGAAAATGTTTTTCCACTTTAACAGAAACCATCATAGCCTAGATATTATTTCTGATAACCAAATTTCAAAGTAGGTGTTGGTACGATTCACACTATAACAATTTTCTAAGTTCCTGATACTATTACACCACAAAAATCACTAAATCTGGTTGCTTTAAGTTACTCTTGATGTAACCGAATATGTTTTACTTACTCTTTAACATATTTTCAAAAACATTTCATTTGGACAGTTCTTTAGAACTTTGAAAGTTCTTAGACTGATTGTTGACAGAAAAAATTGGAGTGTGTAACAATCCCGTATAGTGCCTTTACTGTACTCGCAGACTTAAAGGACTGACTTATGGCTTGTCGTGATACTTATCTACAAGTCCAGTAAAATATACATTCCAGAATTGTTACGTAAATATTAAATAAGTATTACATGTAATAAAGAATTTTTATCTACCATCCTACCTCCTACTGACCTCCTATCTACCTACGTACCAAGTTGGTACAATCTGTAAATTATGACACAAGTACCATAATTTATGGTACAGAATTAACAACGCATTGGAAGAATCGGTAATATCATCATTCTGTAATAATATCCATTGTTTATAGAGTCACTACATCTAGTCAGCCAGACCATACTGGCGGATCAGAGTACCGCAAACGACGCCATCTTGGGTCGAGAAAAGTCCGAAATGGTTAATTATTATTATCCCCATTGAATTTAATTATATCTACGTTTAGTTTAAAATCATTTATGATAGTTTTTGTATTAGAAAATTATAAAAATATGAAAATAGTATCTGCACAATACAGATACACAGATACTACAAAAAATGTACCTAGATCCAAATACAGTTACAAAATTTTAAAAGTATCTAGATATGTATCTAGGTACCATAAAAGTATCTAGATACAGTATCTAGATACTTGTATCTAAATACATTACAACACTGTGTACTTGTAAATTGTAATGAAATTTGAAACTTGTTTAAGAGCGCGTTATTGGCGCAAAATATTAGCGTCAAAATACAGCTCACGTTTTTCATTCAGTTTTCTTTTAGTAATCGTTTTTTAGGAAGATAACGTTTGATGTCGATTGCTAAACTATTAAGGTAGTGAGGATCGTAGTTCATAAGGAGTAGATATCTAATAGTATATTATATACCCAGGGACTAAAGTGCATCTTTTAATCCCGAATGTGAGTTTATTTTCCTCGCTAGCGCAACATTCAAAATTTGGAAAATTTTTTCCGAAAATTTCGTTACATGTCATTCTGACAATTGAACTCTGCAAACGCCAAAATCACATAGTTTCAGGATAATCCAATACTACTAAAGTTAATGATTTGTATGTGTGTCCGAGCCCAATTCTCGCGTTATATAAGGGCTAGAGAGATGGGCTTGGGCTCATTCGACGCGTAATTTGCCGAGGATAATGCACGACCGATTTTTTAAATTAGGTTATGTTTTAAAAAATCGATAAATGCTGATTCTATCGTACTATTTAGTGCTATTGAGTGCTATTTGGTACTAATATGTGCTCTATCGATAGGGAATCGATTGGAGATTTATGTAGGTCATGTAAATACTGACCTACTTTAAAAAAAATCGATAAATGCTATTTCTATCATACTTAAGTGCTTAGGCCCGTAGGGCACATTATCCTAGTAAATCCTAATATGTACCGCGACTACTTTTTTTTGCTGTTTACTTGTTGTTGTTGTCATGGAAACACTTTACTCCCTCAGGAAGTAAAAGTGCTACTTTACTCCCTCTTTTGGGGGACTAAAGTAGAGCCTTATATGTAGGACGTGCAAAAAATAAATTTTATAATCGTAGTCGAACATCGCCAATCTTGTAGAATTAACGTTTTCTAAAATATAACCAAACTAAACATAATACAGTCATTATAACACTGTTTAATAGCAAAATCTATGACAATGGATAAATGTTTTTGCTTACTTATTTGGTATTGATTGTGTTGGAAAAACAGAGTGGGCTAATTACAATTTTTTAATATCAGTGTGTGACAGTTCTAAATAAATATTGAAAATACAAGATTTATCCTACTAATTATTAATTTATTGTACAATATTGAAGCACTCAAATAAAAATAGAACTCTCTAGTGACAAAAACCCCTTTATCACTGTTATCCATCTTAATTCTTTGTATGTGCACGCTCCTCACTTGCTCCACTGGTTATAATTGCCATTTTACTTATGTTGTGTTGTAAGAAGTATTAATAAATGTTAATGAAAACTGAACACGACTGGTCCTTCTAAAATACTACAGCCCCTTAATAAACATTCTGGTCAACATCGAGCTGGATGGTCTATCAGGTATATCGATACATATCTATATGAACTAGCATTGGATTTACTACTTGATAAAGTGTGCACAATCAAAGCTATTGAAAGTGGACTAAAGTTCAATTTGGACAAGTTGACTTGGTTAGTTGCTTCAAACCCCACTCCATTTTCAAACCCTAAGAAGAAAAAAATTATTTGACAGAAGGTAACAGTATTCGTCACTCGCTCATAGAAGGCAAACAAGACCTTCAAATACTCAACTGCTTTCCCAATTGCCACACTCTGGTAGAAGACAAAGAAGCGTCTTCAATTTCTCAAACCTCAAGCACCCCCCTCTTTCAAGAGATTACGGCCCTCAATAGTAAACATCACATCATTTTGCACCACGAGCGTCTTCAAACTGTTTGGAGTTCCAGGAGCTATTATAGCAAAAAGCTCACATCCTACGCTGAAATCAAGGTCAGATTCTTTCAGTTTATTGTATTCTTAGTGTATTTATTTACTACGCGGGAAAGTGCTTCAACTGACATTATTCATGACGTTATGACATTATTCAATACGTCATAAAACTCTGAAGTAGCAAGAAATTTGCAAATTTCGCTTAACTAATTTAAAAGCTTGCTTCTAATTATTTGTAAATATTTAATTTATTGTTAGAAAGGTATTTAAGGTCATTATTAATTGTTAGGTGTATATTGTAAAAATGGATGCATTAAAAAAGGACCGCGGATATACAAAGGGTACAATCACACGTATAGCATCATTTGTTGAGAAAAATAAATGTAACAGCAATATTGACGTGCATGAATGTACTGCGCGGGAAACTCAATTAATACAGGTATTTGAAAAATATACATCTTATCAAAATAAAATTGAGGAATTAGAACCTGAAGACAATGATAGAGATGACACAGAAGCAAAGTTTTATGCTACTCATGCTTTTCTTCTCTCTAAAATAAATTGTAATACAAGGTCCACTTCTCAAAATCCTACAACTTCTCAAGGCTCTATTAATAATGTTAATTTGCCACGTCTAAATATACCTTCCTTTGATGGTAAATATGAGAATTATACACCATTTAAAGAACTATTTGACTCTCTGGTAGATAGCAATAATCAGTTAACAAATGTACAAAAATTTGTTTACTTAAAGGGCGCTTTAAAGGCAGAACCCTTACAATAGTAAATAATTTACCCCTCACAAATGATAATTACGAAAAAGCACTTGATATTTTAAAAAATAGGTATAGCAATAATGTTTTAATTATAAACAGTCACATTAGAAATTTATTAGAATATACCGTTATTAATAAAGGCACCTCTTCAAATTTACGGAATTTCCTGACACATCTTAATCAGAACTTAAACTCTTTATCTTCTCTTAAGGTACCCACTGAACATTGGGACCTATTGTTAATTTATTGTCTCTCGCAAAAACTTGACAATAATACACGAACAGCTTATGAGTTAGAACGGGACTCTTCAAAACTTCCTACTTTAAAGGAATTTTTGAATTTTTTAGAAAAAAGAAGTATTGCCCTTGAAAACATAATTTCCCGGCCAAACCCCGCTGAAAGTAAAACAAATAAAGTAGCTCATTTTACTGGTCAAAATGTACCCAAGGTAAAATGCATATATTGTAATTTGTCCAACCACAACATCTATAAATGTATAAAGTTTAAGAATCTGGATAACATTGGTGAATTCGTAAAACATAAAAAGATTTGTTACAACTGTTTAGGGACAAAACACAACGTTTCCCAATGCATGTCTAAGGGATGTACAGTATGCTCCAAAAAGCATCATACTCTGTTACCAACTGACTCTCATTCTCAGGTACCTGGAACTACGACCAGCCCCTAGTCCTATCTCAGGAAATATAAACTCAAATGCACTTTCAAAGGACAACACCTTTATTGAAAATTCGCTAGGTCAGTTGGAACACACTGAAACCACTCACTCTGCTCTCTCTGCGCATTCATCGAAAATAGTCTTGCTAGCTACAGCAACTGTAGTTCTCTACTTGGCTAATGGTAAAAAACTAATAGCAAAAGCCTTATTGGATAATGGAAGTCAGACTTCATTCATTTCTCTAGACCTCTTTAAGAAACTGAATTACAACGCCTATCCCAAGGCCATGCAAATCTCTGGGTATTTCTAACAACAGAACTAATGCCAATCGAATGGTAGATGTTATATTACACTCTAATGTTAATTCGTCAAGTTTTAAGGTCTCATGTGTCATTCTTAATAGAATAACATGTCCACTGCCTCAAACGGTTGTAGACACACAACAATTAAATATTCCTACTGATTTCAAATTAGCAGACCCCCTGTATTTTAACCCATCGAAAATAGATATTCTACTCGGCTCAGATATCTATTATGATATGATCGCTCAAGAAATACTTAGGTTAGGTCCAAATTTACCCACTCTTCAATACAGTCACTTGGGTTGGTTAATTGCTGGTCCTGTCTCCGCTCAACAATCAGTAGAACGAAATGGAACTTCTCTTTGTAATGTAAGTATTACTACACACTCTATAGATGTCAATGAACTTCTCCCTAAGTTCTGGCAAATCGAAGAAGTCGTTCAAAAACCTTCTTTATCTCCCGACGACAAATTATGCGAAGATATATTTGTTCAAAGCACAATTCGTTTAAAAAATGGAGCCTTTCAGGTAGACATTCCTCTTTGCAATCCTAACGATTATTTAAAATTGGGTGAATCATTCTCGTCTGCAGTTCGCAGATTCTATGCTCTGGAAAAAAGATTGCAAAGAGACCCCAAGTTAGCGCACGAATACAAATCATTTATTGATGAATATGTTGATTTAGAACATGGAAAATATGTTGATCTTGAACTCTTTCATAAAACTGAGTCTGGCAAAGACTGTCCAAAATACTTCTTGGCCCATCATTGTGTCTTGCGTGAGCACAGTGTTAGCACACGATTACGGGTTGTTTTCGACGCCTCCATGAAAAAATCCACTAATCTTTCTCTAAATGATATTACTTTAAAAGGATTTCCGGTTCAACCCGAATTGTTTGATATTCTTTGCAGATTTCGTACATTCAAGTTTGTGTTTACAACGGATATTCAGAAGATGTATCGACAAATACTGATTAATCCTGATCAGAGATTTCTACAAAACATTCTTTGGAGAAATTCACCTAGTGAACCTCTTAGATACATTGAATTGCAAACTGTGACGTACGGTACGAATTATGCCCCTTATGTAGCTACTAGATGCCTAAATCAACTCGCAACTGATGAAAAGAACACTTATCCCATTGCTTCTCAAGCATTACTTAATCAATATTATGTAGATGATATTTTAGCTGGTGCAAAAACACTGGATGAATTGAAGCAATTGCGCTGTGAGTTAGTAGACATGTTAGGTAGCGCGAATTTTAAACTTCATAAATGGTGCTCTAATTCCAAATAATTTTTGGAGAGTTTCTCAGAAAATACCAATGACAGTATTCATAATGTAAAAATAGATAACTATCAAAATAAGGTCCTAGGAATATGTTGGAATTCGGACACAGACCGATTTAGGGTCACTCTTCCTAAAACAATTAATTTGGATATAGTTACGAAAAGAAACATTTTGTCGGTTATAGCGCAAATGTTCGACCCCCTCGGATTAATCAGCCTGTAATAGTTACAGCAAAGATTCTTATCCAGAAAATTTGGGTCGCAAAAATTGATTGGGATAAGAATCTGCGTCCAGAATTACTTACGGAATGGGAAGGTTTTATAAAAAATATTCCCAAATTAACAAAGATAAGCATCCCTCGGTAATTATTGGCACCCAATTAAATTTTGGAAATCCAGTT
The DNA here is from genome assembly GCA_929113105.1 of Agrypnus murinus. Lineage (NCBI taxonomy): Eukaryota > Metazoa > Arthropoda > Insecta > Coleoptera > Elateridae > Agrypnus > Agrypnus murinus. Next base: position 106,502,255 of record OV816027.1, on the reverse strand, counting down.
AATTGGTTTTGCAGACGCATCCATGAAGGCTTACGGCGCATGCCTTTATGTACGTGTTGTATACACTGACGGTACAATTTCTAATAATCTTATTTGCTCAAAATCACGGGTCGCTCCTCTAAAAACAGTAACTCTCCCAAGATTAGAACTTTGCGGTTGTCTTCTTTTAGCAAAACTGACTCACAGAGTTCATTCACTTTTAAATCTAAATATCTCAAAGGTACTTTTATGGACAGATTCTCAAATTACTCTTTGCTGGCTCAAGTCATACCCAGCCCGATGGACTACGTTCGTCTCAAATCGTGTTTCTCAAATCCAGGACCTGTCTCAAGGTTATCACTGGAAACATGTTAGATCAGGTGACAACACTGCAGATTTGATATCTCGAAGACTTGACCCTCAAAAGATGGAAAATTGCAAGTTTTGGTTTAATGGTCCCATATTTTTACATAATGCGACAGAAAATTTTGAAAATGATAAATGTAATGTTATTGAAAATCCCCCTGAAGAAAGAAACGTTGCATTATTTAATACTCCTGCTTTCGAAATCAATCTTTTTGATCGGCTTTCATGTTTTAGTCGTTTGGTACGAACGATAGCTTATTGCTTGAGAATCGTCAAAAATTCTAGAAGTAGTACTCATAAACAATCTGGTTCTCTCACTGTGGAAGAGACTGATGGTGCTCGATTAAGGATATTGAAGGTTGTTCAAAAACAGCATTTTTCACGAGAAATTTCTCAACTTAAATCTGACGGCCATGTTTCTGAAAGTAATATAATCCTACTTAACCCTTTCCTTGATCACTCAGAGTTGTTACGAGTAGGAGGAATACTAGTTAACGCTGACATAACTTTTGATCAGAAGCATCCCATCATTTTGCCCGCAAAACATCATGTCACACGCCTACTGTTAAGACTTGAACATCTCAAATTATATCACGCAGGTGCACAAACAGTTTTATGTAATATTCGCTTAAGGTATTGGCCTACACAAGGTCTTAGAGAAATCAAGAAAATTATCAAGGAATGCGTCTATTGTCACAAATTCAAAGCATCCGCAACTCAGCAGTTAATGGGCGATTTGCCGCAAGAATGGGTTATGTCTTCACGCCCATTCTCAAAGGTCGGTGTAGATTTTGCTGGTCCTCTTTTTATTAAAAGCTCTAGACTTAGCCGTGCACCACTTACTAAATGCTACGTTGCAATTTTTATTTGTATGGTCACGAAAGCGGTTCATATCGAACCAGTAACTAGTCTATCGACTGATGCTTTTCTACTAACTTTAAAACGCTTTCTGTCAAGAAGAGGTAACCCCTCAATAATTTATAGCGATAATGTAATAAATTTTAAGGGTGCATTCAATCAATTAAGAGAACTCTATCAATTTTTCCACAATTCTCTAAATACTAACAAAGTTAAAGAGTTTTACAGCACTTCAGAAATACAGTGGAAATTCATACCACCTCGTAGTCCTCATTGGGGCGGATTATGGGAGGCTGCAGTCAAATCCACTAAATATCACTTGAACAGGGTAGTTCGTAATGCTCATTTAACTTTCGAAGAACTAGCCACTGTACTCGCGCAGATTGAAGCGATTTTAAACTCGCGTCCGCTTTGTGTTCTTTCCAATGACTCTACTGATATAAATTTTTTGACACCTGGACATTTTTTAATTGGTACTAACCTAACAGAATGTCCTGAAAAAGATCTTTCTGAAATTCCCGAATCTCGCTTATCAATTTGGAATTGCTGCACTAAAATACAACAATCCTTTTGGAAACGGTGGAGGGTCGATCATTTAAATCGTCTTCAAAATCGACCTAAATGGTATAAAACTCAAACTAATCTTCAGCCCGGTATGGTAGTATTATTAAAGGAGGATAATACATCTCCATTAAAGTGGCCTTTATCTTGAATTACTGAGGTCATTATTGGACCCGATCAGAAAGTTTGTTTAGTTAAGATAAAAACATCAGAAGGTATATTTACACGTCCTATCACAAAAATGGGGCGGGGGGGATGTTGGAAAAACAGAGTGAGCTAATTACAATTTTTTAATATCAGTGTGTGACAGTTCTAAACAAATATTGAAAATACAAGATTTATCCTACTAATTATTAATTTAATGTACAATATTGAAGCACTCAAATAAAAATAGAACTCTCTAGTGACAAAAACCCCTTTATCACTGTTATCCATCTTAATTCTTTGTATGTGCACGCTCCTCACTTGCTCCACTGGTTATAATTGCCATTTTACTTATGTTGTGTTGTAAGAAGTATTAATAAATGTTAATGAAAACTGAACACGACTGGTCCTTCTAAAATACTACAGCCCCTTAATAAACAGATTGAAATAAAATAGATGTACACGGCGCGGCAATTTAAATATGGCAGAACGAAAATCAGCATTTTTAGTTGAACGCTTTCTGCACCAGGAAGCGTTGGGTGGTAATATTCGCGGGACATTTAAAAGTGATTAACTTTCCTAATCTTTTGACTATTATTTAATAAATTCCCGAAGTAAATGTTGTTTTTCTTTACTTAAGAGCATGTGACGGTTAATTTTTGAATAAACTATTTCACTCTTAATTAGTCCTGATTAATTTCTTAAAACGAATATATATTTTCAATATTTTAATATAGCAATACTTTTCTTTTTCTTAAAACCAGCAAGAGCAACTGATATTTTTAAAGATATTTAGCAGTTTTATATTCCCCTTTTTAATTTAAACTACCTTAAATTATTCCTTGGTATTTAAAAATTAAAAATTTCAGTTAAACTTAAAATATTTTGAAAGTTCACGCATGTCTGGCAACACTGTGAGCAGAGAACTGCGATGCGATCAAATAATGTTTCTCTTTATTTACAGTTTCAAATTTTAGTTTTAAAGAAATAAATTCCCTTTTGCAGACTGTAGCGCCATGTTTAGGTCTTCATAGTTTCTGAAACTTCCTATTATTAACACTGGCGCCGATAACTCGCCCTTAAAAGATTTCAAATTACCGTGCTGACTTGTTGGATCAGCGACAACAGATTGATAATTATCGAAGAAATGTGTGGCTGTTCTCCAGTTTATGCCCGCCACCTTTATCTGCACCGCAAATTCTGTATACCATTCGATGCGTTTCAAAGAGCTAAACAAAAATGAAATTTATTAGGATCAAAATACAGTTCACGTTTTTCATTCAGTTTTCTTTTAATAATCGTTTTTTAGGAAGATGACGTTTGATGTCGATTGCTAAACTGTTAAGGTAGTGTGGATCATAGTTCGTAAGGAGTAGATATCTAAAATAAATTTTATAATCGTAGTCGAACATCGCCAATCATGTAGAATTAACGTTTTCTAAAAAATAACCAAACTAAACATAATACAGTCATTATAACACATGTTTAACAGCAAAATCTATGACAATGGATAAATGTTTTTGCTTACTTATTTAGTATTGATTGGAGGGAGCTGTACTTTTTGAGATAATCGCCAAAGACGTTTTTTGAAAGGGAAGCCATAGCCTTCCATGTTAATTCCCCCACCCTACCTGATTATGCATTATTTGATTCGCATGCGATCTAACCTAACCTAACCTAACGCAACCTAACCTAACTTTATCCAACCTTAATCAAAGACTAAAGTTGAGTTCGGTAATTGCATCAGATTAATCCGATTGCATGAGTAACTATAGTAACCATTATTAAGACAATCGTCTCCTTAGTTACTCGAGCAATCAGATTAATCTGATGCAATTGCCGAACTCAACTTTAATTAAAACACGTATATAAATAGATGAATAACGGAAACTAAATTAAATATAACTTAGGTTAGGTTAGGTTCGGTTCAGTTGGGTTGGGTTGGGTTAGCACACTATTGTTCAGCTCGATGAGACGCATCGAATGGTTTATAGTATGTGCGGATGGCGGTCAAGAAGAGCGTTTTTAGGGAAAATAGTAAACACAATGGATTTTGACAGTTTAATTGTCCAATTCGCCTGCTTAAAAGCCCGGAAAAATTGTAGTTTGTGCGAAATCTCATTATTCAAATAAAACAAATTCGTTAAAAAGATAGGAGTAAATGAATTATTATTAGTTATTGCATATTTTATTTTAAGAAAAGTTACCTACATATGTATAATTGTATATGAAGGGTGCAAACGTAAGTTTCGCAGGGGCGCGCAATCTTACGTAGTTACGCCACTGCAACCAGCTAACAAATTATTATTACACAAAGCAAATGTCCTACTTTATCAGTGGCGGATCCAGATAATTATTTGGGGGGGGGGAATTATTTGAAAATAATTGTTTTAAATAAATAATAATTAAATAACCATTATTTGTTTTTATCTTATGTATATTTATTTATAAATGTTATATATTGCACAATATTTAATAAACATTAAGCTACTTTTACATTCAGAATTTATTTAACTATACTTATACTGAAGTATATAATATCAAAGATTTTGGGGGGAAAAGTTCCCCCATTTCCCCACCGTGGATCCGCGTCTGACTTTATTGACCCCATAATTGACACAAAAGCAAATGTAGTTGTGGTGCTGTCCATAAGATTGTTGGACGAAAGTAAAGTTAAAAACCACACAATTTTAAAAGTTATCGTATTACTATTATTTTATAAAAATCCCATGGCAAAGGAAATATCGTACAATCTGACATCAGTGAATCGGATGCACGATACATCGATAATTCTTAAACATCGATTTTTGGATGTTTATGTCAATACATCGATATTATTATTTTCGATTGCGTCGATTTTTTCGATTTTTCCTACAATCCAAAATTCGCTTAACCTAGCAATTATTCTAAATAAAAAACAATATATTATTTTATAAGGAGCTACAGTGAAGCGTCTTACGACCGGGATGGGGTCTCAATATGGCGGAGTAGGCGTTTCCGATTTTGTAATTAGATATTTTTATTGGTGATTCTCACTGTCTCGAAATGCGCATATAAACTACATAACCTCAAGTTTAAAACATAGTATTTTAAAATTAATCTTAGAATATAAATTTTGTATTTAATATTTTAAACAAACGAATACTTACTTATGAAATGTAATTCCCTTCTTCGTATTTGTCGGAGTTTGAGAGAAAAGCAGATTTAGGTGGTGTCTAATGGCGGCCAGTGTGTCGTCGCTTTTAAAACTCATTGCGCCGGGTAGTTATGATCCTTCCTACAGTTTTATATTCTAAGGATCATACAAAAAGTAATTACTTTTGACATTGATTTCCGTGTAAAAAGTTAACGTTTATTGAGCTAGTGTTATAAAATTTTTATTGCACGCTACTAATGCCAACAAAAGATGTATGACAAATGATTTTTAAATCATTTAGACTGAAGGTTAGCGCATAAAAATCTAAGCACGCTAATGGTAATACTAAAGAGACATGTCATAAGTCACAAATTAAAAAAAAATATCAAATACAAGGAATGCTTTAGTAAAGCGTTATGATCGTAGATAGAACGTGCTAACATACACGTGTAAAAAGTCTCTACATTGTACTCACATCCTTTAAGCTCGTACTTCGCTCGTGTGTTAAACCGTTCGCGCAATAAAGAATGGCTTTTTACACTTGTATCTTAATAGATATTTATATTGTAAATAAATGCTTTTGCATGTACAAAACCCAATAGTTTTTGAGATATTTTAAGTTTTGTAAAAATGGAAAATAACAATTTACCAAATTCTAGAAATAAATGCCTATAAATACATAGACGATTGAAAAATTTTCTTTATAAACCTAAATAAATAATAAACTGAAATATTAAAAATACCTTTCATTATTTTGTTTAATTTTAAATATTAGTAGTACCATATATTTAATACTAAATATATGAGTAGTACACTCGATCAAATGAAAACTTTCCCGTGGATTGCGCAGATGGGGAAAAAGAACGACATTCGGGGTAAAAGAGATGTAGCATGGTTCACACTCCTACCAAACATTTTTACGTCTGAATGTACCCAAACTGTGGCACATTGGGCCTACATAATAATAATAATCGCCCCCTCCCTCCCGCACAAGCTTATAGCTTCTGGGGCCTTGGTTTAGGTTATGGGTTGTAGTAATTATTATTATTATTATTATTGTTATTATATTATGTCCCGAAGTGCACCGCAAAACGCTCAAGTAAGAAATGCGCTATCGGACTGATAAGGGAGTTGTGTCACTGCGCATCCTAAGGTAAAATTAGAATTTGAGGATAAATAGTTATTTGTTTAATTAGTATAAAAAATGCATGTTTTGGGACGAATAAAAAAGTTGGCGGAAGACGCTTAGCGGAGTCTGGCAATCTTATGAGTACCAAAAAAACCATTTTTTTGTATGAATTAAACGTACTACTTTTTCTCTAACCACTTTTAACTATACTCGGGACGCTGAACAGATATAGTAATTAAAACCGCCTACAATTACCCCCTCTTTTTAACAAAACCTTTCTATTGGTAGCATTCAAATATACCGCTCAAATTGAAAGGCATGTTTACTTGTAACAAAAAGATATCAATTCGTTTACTGTCAAACTGTCTTACTCACGAACTTTTAATAAAATTTTTATTAAATTAATAAAACTGAAATTTTTTAAAATGTATGGTTATTATTTATACTAGCATTTCTCGAACTGCCATTATTTATAATGAATTAACAATTCATATGCAAAAATGTTCTATTGTAAATTTAACTTTCACATAAAACCAATCAGAACAATCTGCGCTGCCTTGATTTTTTTTTGTACTATATCTATTCGGCGGCCCCAGTATAGAGTTCCTGAATGAAACCTTTATGTGTGTTATTTTAAAGTTAGAACGCGTATGTCAAAATATATCTCTTTCTAGGCCAAAACTAAGTTGTCTGAAACAGAGATACTTTTTCGTCTCTTTTTACTTTAGTGACATGATTCAGCAGCTGTCAGATGTAAATTTTATGTAATGCTTTATGCCATGTTTATTTTTATGCATGTAAAAGTTTTTTGTGCACATTTTTTATCATTATTTACGTTTGTACAAAATTTTTAAAACTGCTATAGCACATATATCAATTTCATATCTAATAATTTACGACAGCTTTTAATAAAGTATTAACTATACCCAATTTCCGATTTATATAATGGTCATATTGACAGTTTAATTTGCGTTTCATGCTTTCATTTAAGAAATACCTTATTTGTTAAAGAAATTAAAGAGATATAAATGCAATAATATTTTCAGCAAAGAATGTTTTTTTAACAAAAATAATTATTCATTGGATCTTTTGGATATTATAAGGTAAAAATATAAAATTTTATGAAACTAAATTTTATTACGTTAAGTTATTGTAAGCATATTGCACCTAATACACAACACGATGCATCCCATGATGACAGTATCAAAATTTACAATTTCGTTAATAATAAAGTAAAAACAATGTTAGTTTAGCGAGCGTTGCATTCCAGTATTTACAGTTACAAGGGTTTACTGCGTAAATAAGATAAGTTTGACATTCTAAAAACAGCCGTCTAACAGTGATATCAACTTTAAAAAATAAAATGTTACTGTTTCCAGTATTCTAATAAATTTTATTAGGACACGCAAATATAAAAAATGTGTTAGAACACCGCGAGAAATATGACACTCGTAACATCAGATTACTTTTTGTCCAAGTACAAAAAGTGATTACTTTTGCGAGACGGGAAGCAGCCAGCTTAAATTCGATATGGTCAACATCGCTCACATATTTCTAAAAGTATTTTGAAATCTTTTAACATTAATATTTAAATGTATTGGACAAAGTATAGCATTCTACTCGCATATAGTGGCTATTATTCATTCGGATGATTTACGACACTCGCCTGAACGGCTCGTGTCGTAAACTTCATTCTTGTGAATAATAGCCATCATTATATGCTCCGTGAATAATATACTATTTCTTAATTACATACTTATTTCGCAATTTTAAGATTCAAGGGTAGTTTACTTTTGTAGCGATTTCAGTTTTTTGATCTTACTTCGTATACCAAACTCACAGGATCAAATGTTTTATTTTTTAACGTTTTGGAAGAAGCAGAAACTTTTATTAAGAATAAATTTTTTTCAGAAATCGAAAATAAAAAAGTTTTCCATAATATGCATGCTTTTCACCGGTCACTGTATAATAATAAAAATACAATATAATAATATTTATTTTATTGCAATCATACGTAATGCGGTCATCATGTTATCCCAAATTATTGAAAACCCAGCAGAGGTTAACCGGTGTTATTAGTCATTCTGTAATCTGCGTGTCATTTCGTTAAGAATAGTTTTTGCATTTTTTCCCGTTATCAAATCAACATTTTCCTGTGATACAACAGGAAGTGCGCCAAATATTAAGACTATTAATGCTTGTAACCATAGTTATTGAAAATTAATATATAAGTGGTAGATGTACATAATCATTCAGAACTGTGAAGTGTCTTAAAAGCCAAGTGTCATAATCAATTAATTCAAAATGACTCATACATCATCAACTAAGAAGGAATTCCAAGTTCCTGAGGTAAATATTTCTTTATAATAAATGTACTTTGATATCAAATATTTAGAAATTAAGTGCGAATGTGATATATACAGTCTGTTTGATTTAAAGTGCCCCGCTTTGTAGCAACTTTATTTTCGGTCAGAAATGGTATAGATTATTATCTATTATTGTGGATGCTGAACTGCACCTTTTTTTATATTTAAATAATGTTTTAACAACTTTTAAACTTTTATTCTCTTTATTTAATTTTATTATACAAATTTTACTGACTGATTATTAATTTTTTATCTTATTTTCTTTCGTTTTCTTGGTAACATTATCTCTTTTAACCCCCCCCCCCCCCAGAAAACCAAGACATATACCTCCCCATTTTAAAAAAATCTTTGAGAATCTAAAAGTTTTTAAAATCCCTTCATTACTAATTAAATAATGTAAAATTAACAAATAATAAATAACAACAGAACAAGTTTTAACATAAATAAAATAAGTACCACAGTTTTCTTTGATATTCCTATCTTTTCTTAGAGATCTGCCGGATATGGGTAGATCATTTGAATGTGAAATTTGCCTCTGATTCTGGCTGAATCCATCATGTGTTGTAATTCGTATGTATCTTGAAATACCTTGTAAATTCTGTATGATACTTTACACGATAACAATAATTTAGCACAAATTCCAGTTTGGCTGTTTTGAACTCTCAAGCATCTTATAACCATTTTTTCGCCCACTTTAAATCTAACACGTTTTCTAATTCTTCTATTTGGCTTTTCTATACTTCTTTCTAAAATATTTTTACATCCTTCCGTTACACGGATCATGAAATCTTCAAATTCTTTTGTATCTTTTGGTACAAAAGTACCTTTTGAGTTCGGATTATTTCTTCGAAGTTGTGCACGTAAAACTCTATTTTCTGATTCCAACTGCTGACTTCTTGCCGTAAAATCAGTAATCTTTTCTTTCAATACTGGGTCATTCCACGTCAGTTCACCTAGGCTGTCTGCCTTCATATCACAGAATGTCCTGATTTTTGGATATATTGTGAAGGTTCATGAGTAAGTTCACTGTGTTTCTTTTTCAAATGTTTTGGTGCTAATACAAGCCAAGTATCCTCAGTCAAAGTTTAGGGTGATAGATCTTTTTTTCGTCTTTTAGAACTGTGCATCATCTTCTTGAAAAACTGTATCGTTCTTATTTATAAACTGATTTTGATGAAATAAATTTTCTTGAATGCATAAATTTCACTTCTATTATAAGAAATTAAAATCTGTCATGATTTATGTGTTCATGTGTCAGTAAACAGGTTTGCATATACAGAACAGGTGATAAGTTAGTGTCATGTTCATTATATTTTTTTTAATTACTTACCCTCCTGACACCCTCGTAATTCTTTTTGCTGACTCCTTGTGTCGTACCCTTTCTTGAGAAAAAAAATAGTGAGGGTGTTTTTTTGTAAGGGCTAATTATTAAACATTTTACTAGAGGTACATAGTAAACCTCTGCGTCTTTTGGAGAAAGTACATATAATAATAAAATTGAGATATTTATTAAAATTTATTGGAATAGAAGTAGTTCTACTCAGTGGCGTATTTAGGAATTTCTTTGATGGGGGCTACTCTTTGAAAATTCCGAATCAAAATACTTAGATTTTCACATAACATACAGATTTTGACACTATTAAAAAAGATGAGGGAGGGTGGCTCCAGCCAGGTACCCCCCGCCCAAGAAATACGCCACTGGTTCTACTAGATATGTATAACAGAAATGCATTAAAAATTCAAACATTCTAAAGTTTTACAGATCCAGGTTTTTAACTCATGACTTTTCCTAAATATGTGAATTATTGCACTGGTTATTGTAGGTTCTTCTAGTGATTGCAGATGGAGGTATAATATTCATGAAGATATTTTCATAAGGTATCCAACAAATGTCTGCAGCTGGTGGTCAACTATAACTGGAACATGGTACAGTTGCGGTCATTCGCTAAGTAACAATTAAAAAATAGTGATCGCCGGTTTTTCAGTTTTTTGTACAATGTACGCTGTAACTCGACCTGATTTATAAACTGAGCAATTATAATGTTAAAAAATTAAATGTTTTTAACACCATATAATAAACTTACATTTACATTGTACAAAAAACTGGAAAATCACCGGTTATGATTTTTCATCGTTCCTTAGCGAATGATCGCAACTGTACGTTAGGAGACACAAATTGACTCCGTACATCCCGATGTAAATATAACTAACTTCCCTGGGATTTAGCTATGGAATCATGTGTAGAAGAACCTACAATATACCTGATACAATAACCAGTGCAATAATTCACACATTTAAGAAAAGTCAAGAGTTAAAAATCTGGATATGTAAAACTTTGGAATGTTTGGGTTTTTACACGTCTAGTAGAACCAAGAAGGGGCTATCTGACTGGAGCCCCCCTCCCGAATCTTTTTTAATAGTGTCAAAATCTATATGTTACGTGAAAATCTAAGTATCTTGATTTGGAATTTTCAAAGAGTAGCGCCCACCAAAGAAATTTTTAAAAACGCCACTGAATAGAACTACTTCTATTCCAATAAATTTTAATAAATATCTGAATTTTATTATTATATGTACTTTCTCCAAGAGACGCAGGTTTACTGTGTACCTCTAGTAGAATGTTTAATAATTAGCCCTTACAAAAAAACACCCTCATCATTCTTTTTCTCAAGAAAGGGCACGACACAAGGAATCAGCAAACAAAATTACGAGGGTGTCAGGAGGTTGTGAAAAACAAAATGAACGTGGCACTAATTTATCACCTGTTCTGTATATGCAAACCTATTTAATGACACATGATCACTTAAATCATCACATATTTTAATTTCTTATAATAGAAGTGAAATTTTTGCATTCAAGAAAATTTATTTCATCAAAATCAGTTTATAAATAAGAAAGATACAGCCTTTTAAAGAAAATGATGCACAGTTCTAAAAGACGAAAAATGCTCTACCATCCTAAACTTTGACCAAGGATACTGGGCTTGTCTTAGCACCAAAACATTTGAAAAAAAAAATCACAGTGAACTTGCTCATGAACCTTCACAATATATCCAAAAATCAGGACATTCTGTGATATCAAGGCAGAAAATTTCCTTATTTTATGTGATTTGACGTGGAATGACGCTACTTCAATTTTATTCTATTATAAATCTGTACATTTTATGTAAACTGAAAGACAAATTAAATAAGGCTCAGTTCCGATTTTACGTTTGAAGTGTAAAGACGTGCTATCAGTATTAAGAGTGCAACAAGTGCCATTTGATACGGCTGACCGGGAGGTCAGCGATACGATAAGACTCACAAATCTCCATATACGGTTCGATTTTCGAATTTATTACTTAATCATTCTTTTACATTTAAATCATTCGTTGTTATTAAATATAAAGGAGTATGGCCTTTTCACAAGTCAGTCCTTCTTATCAATCTATGGAACAACAAGGACAACAACAGTAACCGTTATTGCATCAGCAGATGTACGTTACACCACAACAACCGTATTCTGTATTGCGGTGTTATATTTTAAATATTAAATAAATATTATAATATTCACCACCGTTCCAAATAAAACATAAATTATATACGGTGGATTAAATTAAAAATACACCCCAAATATTTTTCTTTATCTCAATCAGCCAGCTCAGGGTTATTCGATAGAGCATAAATTTTTTGAATTATGAGACTCTTATTAACTCTTATGCCTGAAAAAGGAGAAAAACTTATACTGCAAACACTAGGGCTCCTGCAAATTGGACAACCACTGCTAAACTCTAAATTCGAAAAGAAAGAAAACTGGATGCTTGTATGTGCATCAATTAAACACATAAGTAATTTTAAAAACACACAAACTTTATTTAGTTCAAAAGAAAAATGAATAAAATTGTTAAAAATGAAAGAAATAAGAAGAAAAATCGTTCAAATTTGTACAATAAGACCATTGGGAAAATTGATTCCCAAGCTTGCTCAAATGTAGTTAAAAGTCGTAATAGCCTGACATAGGGCTATTACAGTCATTCACTTGAACAAACCAACACAAATCAATATTGTTTACAAATTAAAAATGTTTATCTTAATGAAAAATAAATTGAAATAAAAGAAATTGAATTGTTTTATTTTTGAAAGAAAATAAGTTCTTAAAAGAACCTTTAAGGTTAAACAAAATAAATTTGAAATTATTAAGGAAAACTTTATAAATTTAATATTGTCAATCAAATTAAAGAACCCTTTTATTACGACCAACCTGGTATATTATAAAAATAATTTCCTTTATTTATAATCCTAAATTGGTATCACTGCAATAGTATTTATCCACTGATTTCCTGTTTGAGTACGTCAATACGTAAATCGATAATGGAAATAAATCCTCCTGAATTTATTTATATAAACTCGTTCACTTCAAATAATTGTGGAACAATAATAAAATCTTTAAACTTTTAAAAATATTCAGGTAACACTTTAATTTAATTCGAACTTTTGTTTATATTAAACGTTGACACATTAATCATATGGTCCAAACATCTAACCTCACTTTAAATTACAGATTTTTAATCCGGAGTCGGGCATAGCTTTGCCGGAAACGTTTTGTCGACTGCCTTTGTTAAATTTGGCTTCAGCTTATATAGATTTTGTTGAAACAAAAGCCTGCACTGACATTTTTTCAAAACAAAATCGAAGCACGGGAAATTTATGACGTCACTATCCCACACAGTTGTTCTTAATTTTCACGAATCTTAATTCTATAAACACAGGATTGTAGTGCATAAAACAAGGATTAAAACAATGCAATACACTTGTATCCTAAAATTCATCGTAACAAAGATATAAGACGAAAACGATTGACAATGTACAAATCTCGTTACAGCTTAATTACATACAAAATTAAAATAAAACAGGTTTATCCTATACAAAATAGATGCATGATCACACAATACAACTAATACATATAAATTTTCCATAGGAACATCTTTACAATTTACAAAAAACATAATTTTACAGTCCGATACGATATCGAATCAACCAATTAATGCATTTGCAAGTTCCAGCTTTAATATTGATTCAAATAAAGTCAATTTACCATCAAATTGTCCAGCATACAGTTCTCCAAGTGTTTACATAAAAACAATGGTGAGACAAAACAGTATAAGAGTTAATAATCGTCAAACTGAGTCATAAAGACAAGATTTAAACCTTCAATAATGAAAATGGTCAGCATTTTTATAACAAAGTTTAAAAACTAATTGTGCTATATAAGTCATGATAAGATTGACCCAAATTATCTGTTTTCAGTAAACTGACAGCGCCAAACTAAGTTGGTCTCTTGGAACATAGAAAAACTCACCCTACGTTAAAAATCGTAGCCTCTAAATTTAAACAAGAAGATTACTTCTTCTCTACAAGTGAAAAACCCATCCCAATGTGTAACTTGGGTTGTATAAACATGTATTATGATAAAACAATCTAAATGATTGATATCCTTTTTTATAAAAATCAAACCTTTTTATATGCATATGAAACTTAGGTTATGTTTGCATGAAATTTGTATTCTTGATTTCTATTTTAAATATTGATTAGCCTAACTGTGACCCTATGTGTAGCCTTTATATTAATTATGCCTATCACTTAGCATGTCCCTCTTTTATTTTAAATCTGATATGTGTAATATTTGTTTTCACGTTTACGATCTATCATTAATTAAAATTTTCAATGAGGTGATCTAATATGACCGCAGTATATTCGTACACATAACCCACGCCAATTTTAAACCCAACAAACCAATTTACACACGTAGAACAACAAATCCACCCAAATTCACAAAACAATGACTGGCAACTAGTTAACAGAAAACGGTTTAGGAGTATGTAAGGTGTTTCAGCCAACCAAAAGCAAACAACAAATAACCGATACTGGTTAGGTGCTGAAACGAGTAATAGATATAAAGCACTGGCAAATACAGACGTAGAAATTGAGCAGACAGAAGAAGTATCAACCCCAAAAGAACCCAATCCGCCATCGATATTTATATCGGAAGTTAAAATAAAATAATAAAATAATAAACCTCCTTAACGACATAGCTAAAGATAACTTCAGCCTGAAAGCTCTAGGAAATGAACAAGTAAAAATACAGAGTAAAACCAGAGAACATTACTCTGGCATTATCAAAAAACTCATGCAAAGAAACACACAATTTCACACATACAAAACAAAACAAGAGAAAAACTTTAAAATTGTCATAAAAAACATACACTACTCAGAAGAACCAAACGAACTCAAGCAAAGTATAGAAGCCCTGGGACATAAAGTAATGAACATCTGGAATATGAAACAAGCAATAACCAAAAAACCACTACCAATGTTCATATTAAAGCTAAAACCAAATACTAACAATAAAGAAATCTACAAAGCAAATACTTGATGCACACTGATGTAGTCATCGAAGCCCCATATGCGAAGAGAACAGTTCCACAATGCACTAAATGTCAGCGCTATGGACATACTCAGAATTATTGTCAGCGAATTTCAAGATGTGTGAAATGCACAGAAATACACCCAACGGCCGAATGCCCAAGGAAAAATAAAGATAATCAAGTAGAATGTGTGAATTGTGAAGGCAACCACCCAGCCAATTACCGCGGTTGCAAAATCCACAAGCAACTACAAGCAAAGCTATATCCCCAACTAAGAAACTATTCTCAATTAAAGGCATAACTTTTGCAGAAAAAGCACACTGTTCAAAATGGTATAGAGGATTTGAATCCACATCTGCCAACTGCACAGATAAACCAACAAACAAATGACATGGAGGAATTAAAAACCACGATGAAGAATCTTATAACTCAAATGGGGACCATAATGAATCTTCTTACCATGTTAATAAGCAAAATGACATAATGGCCCTACCACTAAAAATAGTAGTTTGGAATTCCAACGGGCTTTGTCAACATGCCCATGAAATCAAACTTTTTTTACAAAATCACGACATAGACATCTTACTCATCTCCGAGACTTACTTCACTGAGTCACATCAAATTCCCAAAATACAACACCTATTCCACAAATCACCCAGATGGCACAGCCCACGGGGAAACTGCAATAATAGTGAAATCCAATATAAAACACCATGAACTTGACAAATATCGAAAAAATCATCTACAAGCTACAGCCATATTAATTGAAGATCAAATAGCTCCGCGGAAAGTTACCGCCATTTACTGTCCACCTAAGTACGTTATTACAAAAGAAGAATTCACTCACTTCTTTCAGACTTTGGGCAACAGAGTTCTGGTTGTAGGTGACTTTAATTCAAAGCATGAACAATGGGGTTTGCGTGTAACAAGACCTGTAGGACGACGCTTGCTAGCTGCCATTCAAGAAAATAATCTCAACTACATTACCACAGGAGAACCAACATATTGGCCCACGGATGCAAGAAGACTTCCGGACTTAATTGATTTCGGGATCATAAAAGGAATGAATGTAAGGCACTGCGAAATAAAAACTGGTCTAGAATTAGCTGCAGATCATTCATCTCTAATAATCACGTTACACACAAATATAGCTAAAACTAAAAAACAACCTACGTTAACCAACAAAAACACTGACTGGGAATACTTTCGGGATAGACTTGAGTACCTAATAAATCTAGATGTTCCTCTAAAAACCAGCTTAGATGTAGAACAAGCTGTAATTTTATTCACAGAATTAATACAGCTGGTAGCTTGGGAAGCAACGTCAGAATTACAAAATCAGTCAAACTACACAGACTGTCCTAAAGGTATAAAAGACAAGCTAATGGAAAAAAGAAGACTTAGACGTCGCTGGCAGATCACTAGAGCAGAAGCAGATAAACGGGCCCTAAATAGAGCTACGAAGCAATTAAAAGAAATACTGTCAGTCACCAGAACCAAAGAATACAAGACTAACTCGAATCCCTATCTGCTACCGAACAAACGGATTACTCCTTATGGAAGCCATTGAAGAAGATGAAGAGGCCCACTATACAAATTCCACCTTTAAAAAAACTGGAGTTGGGCCAGATGTAGTAAAGAAAAGGCAACAGTATTTGCCGAACACTTAGCTAATGTCTTCAAACCTTACCCAGACCACTATCCAGAAGAGAAGATAATGAACTTTCTAGAATCACCACATCAGATAGCTTACCGGTTAAACCAATAACAGTCAGAGAAATAAGCGAAGCTATCAAAAAAGAAGCATTTTCTAAGTTAGTTACCCAGATTCTCCTTATGATGGTCGGGAAATCCTTATTATCTTTAGGATTAAGATTTAGAAGATTATTTACTATTGTATAGAGGAAGTTCATTCAGATCGCGAATCACGCGGCCTTCACTCGGCGATCGCGTGTTCGACTCGAGTAATTTAACTGATAAGAGAAATAGCAGGTAAGATTGAATGATTCAGTAACGTGAGAAGCGCTCCTTTTTATTGGTAAATAAGACGAGTACCAAAATCCATATCGAAAATAAACATCTGTTGCCCCTATCCATAGTCATATCGTACCTCGCTGACATTTTTAACAGCTTAAATAATATCAGTGTTGCTTGAAATCTGATCTTATATTTTATGTGTTTACCAGGTGGTGATCACGCGGTGACCTAGATTCTTCATTTGTTTGTTTGGGTATAGTGGTTATAACTCTATACTAATTTATACGCTATCTTATTTCGATTTGTAAAGTAGTAGATTTGATAAGTATTGTTAGCCAGTAAATTAAAAATGCATTCGACAAACGAATTTATTCCCTTGTATCCATACATCCGCACTGCTTAATTGCTAATTACTGACTAATACTAATATTGCTACACTTTTACCACATCCAGCCTCAATATATAAATCCTTTTCCCTTGTCATCGATACATGTTTCTGATGACACCATTCACTGACCTAACTACAACATTTAGAACGAAACTAATGATTCCAGTATCTCGTAGATTACAAATGTAAATATTGTGCTAATATCACCAGTTTTATGAAATACATTTCAACAAGCTAAAAAAGAATTAGATCATAACTAATCAACTTAATAATAATCATCGAACAGATTATTACACGGAATCATCCCTGATGTTATGCGTCCAGACAAATAATCGGCTTCCCGATAACAGTATACATACTTTTTGTGTTGTGTTTTCTATTTGTAATTTGTGTAATTCTGTTTTGTTGTTATTGTATTAGAAAAATACGTTTTAACCAGAAAAATAGATTTTATTAATTAGGTAGCTTACATAATACAATAACTATTCCTTGAATCTGGATTCAAAATATTTTTGAAAAAAGAATATTTTTTAGAAGATAATAATACAATACCTTTTTACAGGTAACGTTCTTGCTTTACGGTTATAATAACAGTTAAGAGATTTGCCAGTATTTTAAGTACTTTATATGCGTTTTTTATATGTCGCTATTGCTGTTTGTTTTTGTATTATATTGACATGATATGGAATCATCTGATTGAAAATTTACTTGACGATTTGATCGTAAACACAAATATAATTATTTCATGCAATAAAATAAAATAAAGGATAGATATGCTAGGATATTAGGTTTATTTAATCTAAAAGCTACATGTTAGGTTACAGATAGATTTATCAATTTTTAAAATAGAAATTATAGAAGGATAAATTTCATGCAGACGTAACCTCAATTTTTATATAAAAAGTCTGAACTTATAAAAAGGATATCAATCATTTAGATTGTTTTTATAGTAATACATGTTTTATGCAACTCAAGTCACACGTTAGGATGGTTTTTACATTTTATTTGCTTGATTAGACCTGAGTTTAACGATGGGTAACGTAGGGAAATTCTTTCTGTTTCCCATGCGACTGATTCAGTTTCGGGAAAATATTTCACTAAAAATATGTAAATTAGGTCAACATTGTAATGACTACATTAAATTTACAATCTCCTGAATACTAATAAAGAGTATTAATCCTTATGAAGGTTTTGGCTTTGCGGATATGCTTCGATTTTTCCAAATATTGAATTCAATATAACATTTTACACCGTTATTTGAACACAAGCACTTGGAGAACTGTATGCTGGACAAGTTTGACTATAATTTAATTTCATTTATGTTGTTATTTGTATGGATCTTGTATAAGCATCGTTGAATGTCTAAAATCGTAAAAACAGATTTTACATTAGAATTTTTCTTCTATTGTAAATATGTTCTTATGTAAATTTTATATGTATCAGTTACCTAGTGTAGTTATGTATCCATTTTTGTAAAGTGTAGAACTGGGGTTAATGAGTTTTGTTTGTAAGTTCTAATGAGATTTTTCATCGTCAATCGTTTTTGTTAATTTTCTCAGTTATGATAAATTTTAGACTATATGTGTCTGATGTTGTTTTCATCGTTATTTTGTCAGCTACATTTCTATTTTTTTAGATTTAAGATTAATGTTAATTACAAACAGCTGTTTCCGTGAGTGACGTCATGATAAAATTTCCAAGTGCGATTGTTTTTAAAAATTTGACATAGTCGTCAATTGTTTTGCTAAAGTATATAAAAAGGCCAGGAAAAATTAACAAATTCAGTCGATAAAACGCTTTGGTTGAATCCACGCTCGACACAAGATTAAAAATCTATAAAATAAAGTGAGGTTAACTGATAACCGTATATTTTCATATACATACGTCAAATGTCAACAAACGAAAATTCAACAAAGTGTAATAATCACCTGAACATTTAAACCAAAGAAGATTTATTTTCGTTCTTCGACAATTGTATGGAATTGTGAACGAGTTATATATTAAATTAAATTAAGATTTTGTTTCCATTATTGATAATCGACGCATTTTCATTATAAAAATCAGCTGTCTGAATTAAATGCAGTATTATCAATTGTAATAAGATTGAAGTGGATCTCGACGTACTGTATATACAAGGTTGGTCAAACTAAAAGCATTTGGTTAAATTTTTCATATAACAAAATCATAAAGACAGTCTGAATAAATTCAGAATTTATTTTTCTCATTTTAAAAGTTTTTCAATAACAATTTTACCAAATAAACAATTTAAATTTGTTTATAAAAATTTAATTGTCATAAGATAAATTTATTTTAGCAATTGTAAATATTTTTCTGATAATTTTAATTGATGTCAGTTTGCTCAAATGAAGAACAGTTATAACCCTATGTCAGGTTAATAACGAATAATTTACACATTTGAGCAAGCTCCAGGAAGAGTTTCCTATACTTTTTACTGTTCTGTTTTAAATAATTTTTTTTCTTTTTTTTGAATTAGATTTTTTTAATTTTCATTAATAAAAATAAAGACTGTGTTTTCAATTTATCTATGTGTTTATTTGATGTGTATACAAGCATCCATTTATTTTTCTTTTCACATATAGAATTTAGTTTGCTGTTGTCCAGTTGCGGAAGTCCAAGTGTTTTGGTAGTAAGTTCTTTTCTTCCAGGTTTAAGAATCAATAAGATTTTATTATTTCATTTATCTCATGCTCAATCGAATTAAACCTGAAAGAAAAAATATTGGGGGTTATATTTTTTTATTTTATTAAATTTTATTGTATATTATATAACACTGCATATGTTAATGGCAACCAACGCAAAATTATATTTTTTGTAAAATATCACCTCAATATTATTTCTAATAAATGATGTGAATATACTATAACTTATAAATTGGACAATAGTTTTGCTTTCATAAATATACTACGTAAATATTTTTTCAATATTCATTAAGGTTAACTTTTCTTAACTAACAATAAGGTGGAATTTCTTCAAGCAACAACAAATAATAGTATACATATAACAGAATTTTAAAATTATTGAAAAGTTGTATTAAAAAAATACTCTGAAAATAAAATAACATCATAAATTAAACTTGCCTTGAAATTACAGATAACGGCACTAACAGTACAATACTAGAGTTTCTTAGAAAAACTTCACAGGTAGCAGTTGGTTTTAGACGTGTGGCCCCTTTTAATGCTTTTAAATCCCTGTTCATTAAATATACATTATTTCGTTTTATTATTCCAATTAATTTGTAAAATTTTCAATTAGTTCTTTGTGCGTAAATTAATTAAAAAAATGTGCTCCAAAAGAATAAACTTCGGGATTTGAACCGATGACCTGTTGCACAGAGAGACGGTGTTTTGCCACCGAGCTACACCGGCTTTGCATTTATGATCGTCTTATCTACGTCTTCTTGTGATTATATCTTGTGCTTTGGTTTTTAATAAAATTAGGATCTTATTTAATTAAAAGCATGTTTTGTTATAGAATCAGCTATAAAGCTGCAAACTAAACAAGAAGAATCAAACTTTCCGCTATTTTGCGGATTTAATTTGAAAAGAAATAATCTTAAGGTATAACATTAGGTATAGATTATTTCTATAACAATTATCGTCATTGTAGGTAATTTTTTTTATAGTTCGAATATTTGTATGACTAATTCTTGTTCCTAATCCAAATAAAACCGGCAAATTTGATGAAATTTGAAAATAAATTGCATTAAAAATATTTCAGTTTAAGTTTAAATTCGGTCCTGATATATTTAGGAAACCCAAGTACCTATACGAGTCTCATTTAATTTGTCTTTCATTTTGCGTATTGAGATGATATCTTATCATCAGTTTGGAAATTTATCAATTTAATAATTAAAAAATTTTTTAAAGGCTGTGATAGGTGTTCGGAAGCATCCAAATAATCTAATCATGTTTATATAAAGTATTCATGCAATAAAAAGAAATTCTTAGACATGCTAGGATACTAGTTTTATTTATTTAAAAGGTTACATGCTAGATTACGTGTAGAATTATCAGTATAAAATAGAATTATAGGAGCACCATCTCCTCATGCAGATATAACCTCACTTTAATAAAAAAAAGTTTTAAGTTTTATCCACTTTTCTTGTTTTATCTGCATTTGAGATTTGAGTATGACGTTTGTTAACGCAGATGGAATTTTTTCTTTTCCCACGAAAACAAATCAGTTTCGGGTAGATATTTCAATGGAAATAGTTAAAACAGGTCATTGCCTTAATGTATATAAGGTTACAATTAACTTACTGATTCATGTATTTGTTTAAAGTGATGTCATCTGAATGAAGATATCGGCAGTGTTGATGTTCATTGATTTTTTGAGATTTTGATATTAATTTAGTGTTTTTCACCATTGTTTTCATTCAGCCACCTGGAGTACTGTACACTGAAGGAGAATATTTATTGTTTTGATCCAATTATGTTTTATTTATCCAGGACTTGCCTGAGCATTATTTTGTTTTAAAACGTAAAGGCCAGATTTTTAAGTTAAGTTTTTGTTTAGTATTTATTTAGTGATAAATTTTGTGAACTCCATATGACTAGGTTACCTAGAGTAACTATGTATATATTTCATGTACTGAGAACTGGAGATTTGTTTAGTTTAAATGTAATTAAGTTTTAATGAGTTTTGTGACAGCTGATCGTTTTTGTTGATTTTTACTGTATATATAGATTTTAGACCATTCATCTATTCAGAATTAAGATCAGTGTTAATTTTTAACACCTGTTTTTATTTATGACATTTGACGATTTTCATTTAAATATTTATGGATATATCAGCTGATTAGGGATCAATGCTATTTTACCGATTGCGTACATAGGAAAGTGTGAAGTGAATTTAGAGGCATATTTGGTTGTTGTACTGTAACCAAGGTGGGGGCCGTTATAAGATTTTGGTTTTTCTGACAAGAAACTTAGATGAAATAATTTATTTGAATCAATTTCTATAAATTAATCTTGTAAATTTTAAGAACAGAATTTATTGGTCTTCAATTTAATTTAGATTTTTCTTTTAACAGTAAATAAGCTTTCTTTGTTAAATTTGTTCTTATGTTGGTTTGTTCAAATGAAATAAGTTGTAACCCACATGTCAGCTTGTCAACAAACAATAATTCATTTGAACAAGCTTAGGAAAGACTTTCCTTTATGATTTCTATTCTTGAATTCGTTTTTTAAATAATTTTTTTATAAATAAAAATAAAATCATTGTTTATAATTTTTAAAAGTGTTTATTTGTTATTGATGTGGGATGCAAGTATCTATTTATATCTCTTTATATACAGAGTTTAAGATTATTTCTCGTCCAGATGCAGGATTCCAGGTGTGGTTTGAAGTAAGTTTTTCTTTCCAGGTCCAGGGATTAGTAAAATCAACTTTTAATCTTTTTGTTTTTGTTAATCTCATGCTCAGCCGAATAAAAACTGAGTTAGCCTACTGGGCCAAGAAAAATTATTGAAGTGTTATAATTTAGAATTATTAAAGCTAGCCGTTATTTATTTCATTATTAACTAGTATTTTAAATGAAATCTTATTTATTATTTTTATAAAGTCTATATGATCCCAATATGTTTTAAGTATGTAATTCATGCATCAAATAAGTTTAATGACTTCGTTCGATTTTTTTCTCCCAAACTTGTGATCTGATACAATCCAATTCAGCATTCTTAAGTAAGTAGTAGGTAAACAATTAATTACTTATTCTTTCAATTACGTTTTATTTACTTGACAGATTAATGGTAGTAATCAATAGCACCCATTTAAAAAACTGATTATCGTGATAATATAGACATTACTAGTGTTTCTTAAGATAGACAATCTGTATGTAATAAAATTGTTATGAATACTCCATATTAGTTGTTCTGTTGTTCATATGTTAAATTCAGATTTTCTATTTTTCAACAGGAGCTACCAGTTCGCCATGGCACTGTAAATTATGGTAGAGACTATGAGATAGGAATAGTGGCTTTACTAGCACTACGGTGCATACGACACAAACATATAGAAAATATGTGGATAGCAAGCAATGTCGAGGATTGCGAAGCATTTGATGACGTAGTGCTACATATCGAGACAACTAAGAAAAAAAGGATAACATACTTAGTGCAACTAAAGCACAAGGAGGATGGCAATGATTATATTAAAGCATCAGAGTTTAAAACGGGAGATTTTTCTGTTACCAAATATTACAACAGCATAAAACACATTAAAAATAAAACTGATCGTCAACAAGATACTGATACAAACATAATCAACCACCTGCGAGAAAACCAAGAAAAAATAGTTTTTGTAATATACACTAATCGGGAAACAACTAGCAAAGATCTTCTAATTAATGTTAATAAAGAATCGGATTATGACAAGGAATGGATGTTGTACACACTGTTAAATACAGAGAACGGTAGCGTTTCCAAGATTGATTATCATAAACTGAAGGGGTTTACTTGTGAGGATGATTACAAAAATCTTATGGAGAAATTCTTCTTATTTACGAAACAAACAAACGTTGCTAAAATAGGTGCTGTAATTACAAACGAATTCAATGGTTTAATTAAAAACTTAACTTTACCTAAACAAACTGCTGCGGAAGTACTTAATCAATACAAACAATTTGTTACTGACTGGTATAAAGGAAACTTAGGTGGTCGATATCCTTTAACTAAAGACGACATCTATAAAATTCTTTTGGCCAACATTACAGCACCATTTAGGAGGGAAGTTCAGATATCATGTGACCAATTCAACTATAATGTTTGGAACGACATAATGATAGGAAAATCTTTAATACTTATTGAACAAGATGAGTTAGTGACAGACTTTGTTGTTGGTTGGATTATGAGAGCTGTTAAAAGTTATTGCAGTAAAAATGAAAACAAAAACATGTGGAAACGTCATCCAGACAAACTCAGCAGATCTGCATTAAAAACGGTAAATAGATCAAAAGAAGTCAAGCCGTTGGAAGCTTATGAAGTCATGTGGAGAACCAAACAAATTCCATTAGTATTAAATGTAGACACACAACAAGAACTAAAAAGTTTGGTGGAAGTCATACAATTGCTTCCCGGTACATTTATGATTGTCATAATTTCCAAAACTCCACTACACTTACAAGATGCCGATTCTAGATTTTGCAATTTAAATAGTTTGGTGATTGGTCTTCATGATTTCGATGATCAGCAAGTTCAGACAATTCTAGAGTGCCCGATTCAACTACAAGAAAGAGAATCTGTAAAACTATCACAGTTTCTAACTAAGAAAGAGCTGCATTACATTTCAATGAAAGATATAATTTATATCTTGAGCGATAGGTTGAGTGTCGGTAATGCGTGCTCTTCTCTGTCTGATTTATTCATCGAAAGAACTTTAGAGGCAGTCTGGTTGATGCCAGAAGTTTTAGTGGAGAATAAGAGTGAATGCTTTTTAATAAAATGTAGTCCAGATGATGATTTAAAAGTTTTACATTTCTTAAGTGACTTGAAGATTGATGGGTCTGAAGTTTCTGACTGGTCTAATTAGAGTGATATTGAACATACGACTTCCAGAATAATAAAAATTCAAGACGAAAGTAACGTGATAGAAATAGAAAAATGTCCTGCCATGAAACATAAAAACTACCACTACTTGATTTTGCATAATAACAAATATCTCCAGTGGATTAGATCATATGGATCCGTTAAACAAATAAGAAACTTTAGAAAATATTCACATCTTAGCAACTATGAACTTAATTTTAAAAATCCATTGTTTACAGGTTTCTCAAACAAGACAACCTTGATAGTTGCTTGTCCAGGTATGGGGAAATCATTACTCCTAGATTATATTTCTACCAGTCTCTGTTTAGACATGTGGGTGCTTAAAGTAAATTTGTATCACTATTCAAATCATCACGAAAGCGATAATTTTAGAAATTTAAATGCAACAGAATGTTTAAGAAATTTGTTTACTGAAAGTATTACTAAACACCAAAACGATTATTTAACAATGTTTATTTTCGAAAAACTTTTAGAAAAAAAGAAAATTATTGTGCTATTTGATGGCTTTGATGAGGTACCTGAATCTCTTAGAGATGAGATTTTTAAAGTGATCAAAATTATATCTGCATCTAATTATTACACCTGCATCTCCACTAGACCAAATTTAAAGCTTTACCTAGAAAAAGAACTGGATACCTTTAGCATTGCCATCAATCCTTTTAGTGAAGCTGATCAAACGACATATTTAACAAAATTTCTCTCAAAGAAGTGTGGAGAGGAACATTTAAAACCAATTTCTGAATTTGTTGGAAAGTTGTTATATGCATCCAACCGCAATCTTTGTGAACAAGATGAAGAATTTACAGGCGTACCTTTACAAACGATGTTATTAGCTGAAGTTTTCACAGATGAATGTAAATATTTTATAGAGAAATGTCATTTTAGATGTAATCATTTCGATCTAGTGTACTTATACAAGCACTTTATTAACAGAAAGATAAAGATTGTTTGTAATAAGTTTGGGTGTCATTCAAGAGACACGTTTCATTGCTATAAAAAGTATCGTTCACTGTATGCTTTGAAATTATTATTTACAACAGATGATTTGAAGGGTTTGAACGTAGAAGAACAATTAAGTCAAGGGATAAACTTTATTCCAGATTTTCTGAATAACATTCAAAAGGATGGTATAGTTTTTGTACAGAATGAAGCACATGTGATGTTTGTACATAGGACATTTGCTGAATATTTAGCAGCCGAATGGTTAGTCAGCAATATAAATTATCCAAATCAAGGCTTAATAAAGAAAATATTTAAAAAGATATTTCATCCATCATTTACTACTGTACGTAACTTGTTTGATCGCATACTTGCAGACGATTGTCCTTTACACTTGGCAATAATAAATCGACAAGTAGCCACAACTAAGAGCTTGCTGTCCTCCAACCCAAACCATTTATTAGATGTGGATAAGGGAAACAGAACTATTATTCATTTGATAGCATCTTGGAGTATTCATCATCCTTTCAATTTTAAATCTGATGAAATTTTGAGTATAGGTAAAATGATAGCTGAAGATCCTATGAAAGAGATTATTCAGCTTCTACCTGATGGAAGAATAACACCTAGTAAAGATACCCTTCTAGATTTCACCCCATTAGATTATGCATTACAAAGTGGTTGTTTAAACATGGCTGATGCTATTTGTGCTAAATTAGAAAGCTTTGATGATTGTATTACTGTAAATGATGCAAATTTATTTTCGCATTTGCATGCATATTTAGGGGCATATCGATATGGTTCTTTAGGTTCTGTCTTAATTAAACATTCAATTACAAAAGAATTGGCGAATATTCTTCAAGAAACTCTGCTAAGAAAAGATGAAAAAGATGTATTTCACAATGCGATTATGCAGGAAAATATTACACAAGCATCGATACAATTATGCTTGAACGAGAACGTTAACAAAGTTGATTGTTATGGTTTTTCTTATCTACACAAAGCTTTAATAGTTGGTGATACAATAATGACACAGTTATTAGTCGCAAACAATGCAGATGTCAATATAAAAGATACTACAGGAAAAACGTCTTTACATTGGGCGACTATACAAAGTAAATTAAAAATAATGTCCGTTTTGTTGTCTACTCATGCAGATGTAAATGCAGTTGATAATAACGGCATGAGTTCCCTGCATTATGCAGTTGTAGCAAATATCGATAACAGAGATCAAACCGTACACACGCTTTTAGAAAATGGTGCAGATATTACCATAAAAGATAACTATGGTAAAACTGTTCTTCACTATGCTCTGCATTACAATCAAATAGGCATTTTTAAATTATTGCTTAAGTTTGGAGCAAACATAAAAGTGTGCACTGACAACGTAAATAGGCATCACTTATTAGAGGTCTTATCTAGTAAAGACTATGATGGTGGCAGTATATTACACTGGACATCAGACAAAGGGTTTTCGGATCTAGTAGATTTACTTATATCCTACGGGGCCAATGTAGACATTCAGGATGATGACGGTAATACGCCTCTAATCTGGGCTGCACAAAGTGGCCATCTTAATGTAATAACTGTATTATTATCTCACAAAGCAACCATCAATACAAGAAATATAGGGGGGTGTACTGCTTTGCATTACGCTGTACGTAATACCAATGATGACGCAATAAAAATACTTTTATCAAAAGGAGCTAACGTTAATGCAAAAGATGAACCCGGTTCGACATCTTTACATATCGCAAGCTGTGCAGGACACTGTGATACAGTAAAAACATTGTTATTGCATGACGCGAATGTAGAAGATTTAGATAAATTCAATAGAACTCCACTATTACTTGCTTCGAAAGAAGGACATGTTGACATAGTGGAAATACTGTTATTTAGTAAAGCTAATATTCAAGCAAGAGGTGAATTTGGTATGACGTCTTTACATATCGCAAGCATTGAAGGACACTGTCACACAGTAAAAACATTGTTATTGCATGGCGCGAATGTAGAAGATTTAGATAAATTAAATAGAACTCCACTATTACTTGCTTCGCAAAAAGGACATGTTGACACAGTGGAAATACTTTTATCTAATGAAGCTAATATTCAAGCAAGAGATCGATATGGTAGAACGTCTTTACATCTCGCAAGCGTTCAAAGACACTGTGACACAGTAAAAACATTGTTATTGCATGACGCGAATGTAGAAGATTTAGATAAATTCAATAGAACTCCACTATTACTTGCTTCGAAAGAAGGACATGTTGACATAGTGGAAATACTGTTATTTAGTAAAGCTAATATTCAAGCAAGAGGTGAATTTGGTATGACGTCTTTACATATCGCAAGCATTATAGGACACTGTGACACAGTAAAAACATTGTTATTGCATGGCGCGAATGTAGAAGATTTAGATAAATTCAATAGAACTCCACTATTACTTGCTTCGAAAGAAGGACATGTTGACATAGTGGAAATACTGTTATTTAGTAAAGCTAATATTCAAGCAAGAGGTGAATTTGGTATGACGTCTTTACATATCGCAAGCATTGAAGGACACTGTCACACAGTAAAAACATTGTTATTGCATGGCGCGAATGTAGAAGATTTAGATAAATTCAATAGAACTCCACTATTACTTGCTTCGCAAAAAGGACATGTTGACACAGTGGAAATACTTTTATCTAATGAAGCTAATATTCAAGCAAGAGATCGATATGGTAGAACGTCTTTACATCTCGCAAGCGTTCAAAGACACTGTGACACAGTAAAAACATTGTTATTGCATGACGCGAATGTAGAAGATTTAGATAAATTCAATAGAACTCCACTATTACTTGCTTCGAAAGAAGGACATGTTGACATAGTGGAAATACTGTTATTTAGTAAAGCTAATATTCAAGCAAGAGGTGAATTTGGTATGACGTCTTTACATATCGCAAGCATTATAGGACACTGTGACACAGTAAAAACATTGTTATTGCATGGCGCGAATGTAGAAGATTTAGATAAATTCAATAGAACTCCACTATTACTTGCTTCGAAAGAAGGACATGTTGACATAGTGGAAATACTGTTATTTAGTAAAGCTAATATTCAAGCAAGAGGTGAATTTGGTATGACGTCTTTACATATCGCAAGCATTAAAGGACACTGTCACACAGTAAAAACATTGTTATTGCATGGCGCGAATGTAGAAGATTTAGATAAATTCAATAGAACTCCACTATTACTTGCTTCGCAAAAAGGACATGTTGACACAGTGGAAATACTTTTATCTAATGAAGCTAATATTCAAGCAAGAGATCGATATGGTAGAACGTCTTTACATCTCGCAAGCGTTCAAAGACACTGTGACACAGTAAAAACATTGTTATTGCATGACGCGAATGTAGAAGATTTAGATAAATTCAATAGAACTCCACTATTACTTGCTTCGAAAGAAGGACATGTTGACATAGTGGAAATACTGTTATTTAGTAAAGCTAATATTCAAGCAAGAGGTGAATTTGGTATGACGTCTTTACATATCGCAAGCATTATAGGACACTGTGACACAGTAAAAACATTGTTATTGCATGGCGCGAATGTAGAAGATTTAGATAAATTCAATAGAACTCCACTATTACTTGCTTCGCAAAAAGGACATGTTGACACAGTGGAAATACTTTTATCTAATGAAGCTAATATTCAAGCAAGAGATCGATATGGTAGAACGTCTTTACATCTCGCAAGCGTTCAAAGACACTGTGACACAGTAAAAACATTGTTATTGCATGACGCGATTGTAGAAGATTTAGATAAATTCAATAGAACTCCACTATTACTTGCTTCGCAAGAAGGACATGTTGACATAGTGGAAATACTGTTATTTAGTAAAGCTAATATTCAAGCAAGAGGTGAATTTGGTATGACGTCTTTACATATCGCAAGCATTAAAGGACACTGTCACACAGTAAAAACATTGTTATTGCATGGCGCGAATGTAGAAGATTTAGATAAATTCAATAGAACTCCACTATTACTTGCTTCGCAAAAAGGACATGTTGACACAGTGGAAATACTTTTATCTAATGAAGCTAATATTCAAGCAAGAGATGAAGATGATATTACACCTTTACATGTCGCAAGCGTTGAAGGACACTGTGACACAGTAAAAACGTTGTTATTGCATGGCGCGAATGTAGAAGCTTTAGATAAATTAAATAGAACTCCACTATTACTTGCTTCGCAAAAAGGACATGTTGACATAGTGGAAATACTGTTATTTAGTAAAGCTAATATTCAAGCAAGATATAAATATGATATGACGTCTTTACATATCGCAAGCATTATAGGACACTGTGACACAGTAAAAACATTGTTATTGCATGGCGCGAATGTAGAAGCTTTAGCCAATTTAAATAGTACTCCACTACTACTTGCTTCTTATAGAGGTCATGTTGACATAGTGGAAATACTGTTATTTAGTAAAGCTAATATTCAAGCAAGAGATGAATCTGGTACGACGTCTTTACATCTCGCAAGCCAGGAAGGACACTGTGACACAGTAAAAACATTGTTATTGCATGGCGCGAATGTAGAAGATTTAGATAAATTCAATAGAACTCCACTATTACTTGCTTCGCAAAAAGGACATGTTGACACAGTGGAAATACTTTTATCTAATGAAGCTAATATTCAAGCAAGAGATCGATATGGTAGAACGTCTTTACATCTCGCAAGCGTTCAAAGACACTGTGATACAGTAAAAACATTGTTATTGCATGACGCGAATGTAGAAGATTTAGATAAATTCAATAGAACTCCACTATTACTTGCTTCGAAAGAAGGACATGTTGACATAGTGGAAATACTGTTATTTAGTAAAGCTAATAATCAAGCAAGAGGTGAATTTGGTATGACGTCTTTACATATCGCAAGCATTAAAGGACACTGTGACACAGTAAAAACATTGTTATTGCATGGCGCGAATGTAGAAGCTTTAGCCAATTTAAATAGAACTCCACTACTACTTGCTTCTTATAGAGGTCATGTTGACATAGTGGAAATACTGTTATTTAGTAAAGCTAATATTCAAGCAAGAGATGAATCTGGTACGACGTCTTTACATTTCGCAAGCCAGGAAGGACACTGTGACACAGTAAAAACATTGTTATTGCATGGCGCGAATGTAGAAGATTTAGATAAATTCAATAGAACTCCACTATTACTTGCTTCGCAAAAAGGACATGTTGACACAGTGGAAATACTTTTATCTAATGAAGCTAATATTCAAGCAAGAGATGAAGATGATATTACACCTTTACATGTCGCAAGCGTTGAAGGACACTGTGACACAGTAAAAACGTTGTTATTGCATGGCGCGAATGTAGAAGCTTTAGATAAATTAAATAGAACTCCACTATTACTTGCTTCGAAAGAAGGACATGTTGACATAGTGGAAATACTGTTATTTAGTAAAGCTAATATTCAAGCAAGAGGTGAATTTGGTATGACGTCTTTACATATCGCAAGCATTAAAGGACACTGTGACACAGTAAAAACATTGTTATTGCATGGCGCGAATGTAGAAGCTTTAGCCAATTTAAATAGAACTCCACTACTACTTGCTTCTTATAGAGGTCATGTTGACATAGTGGAAATACTGTTATTTAGTAAAGCTAATATTCAAGCAAGAGATGAATCTGGTACGACGTCTTTACATTTCGCAAGCCAGGAAGGACACTGTGACACAGTAAAAACATTGTTATTGCATGGCGCGAATGTAGAAGATTTAGATAAATTCAATAGAACTCCACTATTACTTGCTTCGCAAAAAGGACATGTTGACACAGTGGAAATACTTTTATCTAATGAAGCTAATATTCAAGCAAGAGATGAAGATGATATTACACCTTTACATGTCGCAAGCGTTGAAGGACACTGTGACACAGTAAAAACGTTGTTATTGCATGGCGCGAATGTAGAAGCTTTAGATAAATTAAATAGAACTCCACTATTACTTGCTTCGAAAGAAGGACATGTTGACATAGTGGAAATACTGTTATTTAGTAAAGCTAATATTCAAGCAAGAGGTGAATTTGGTATGACGTCTTTACATATCGCAAGCATTAAAGGACACTGTGACACAGTAAAAACATTGTTATTGCATGGCGCGAATGTAGAAGCTTTAACCAATTTAAATAGAACTCCACTACTACTTGCTTCTTATAGAGGTCATGTTGACATAGTGGAAATACTGTTATTTAGTAAAGCTAATATTCAAGCAAGAGATGAATCTGGTACGACGTCTTTACATTTCGCAAGCCAGGAAGGACACTGTGACACAGTAAAAACATTGTTATTGCATGGCGCGAATGTAGAAGATTTAGATAAATTCAATAGAACTCCACTATTACTTGCTTCGCAAAAAGGACATGTTGACACAGTGGAAATACTTTTATCTAATGAAGCTAATATTCAAGCAAGAGATGAAGATGATATTACACCTTTACATGTCGCAAGCGTTGAAGGACACTGTGACACAGTAAAAACGTTGTTATTGCATGGCGCGAATGTAGAAGATTTAGATAAATTCAATAGAACTCCACTATTACTTGCTTCGAAAGAAGGACATGTTGACATAGTGGAAATACTGTTATTTAGTAAAGCTAATATTCAAGCAAGAGGTGAATTTGGTATGACGTCTTTACATATCGCAAGCATTATAGGACACTGTGACACAGTAAAAACATTGTTATTGCATGGCGCGAATGTAGAAGCTTTAGCCAATTTAAATAGAACTCCACTACTACTTGCTTCTTATAGAGGTCATGTTGACATAGTGGAAATACTGTTATTTAGTAAAGCTAATATTCAAGCAAGAGATGAATCTGGTACGACGTCTTTACATCTCGCAAGCCAGGAAGGACACTGTGACACAGTAAAAACATTGTTATTGCATGGCGCGAATGTAGAAGATTTAGATAAATTCAATAGAACTCCACTATTACTTGCTTCGCAAAAAGGACATGTTGACACAGTGGAAATACTTTTATCTAATGAAGCTAATATTCAAGCAAGAGATTGATATGATATTACACCTTTACATGTCGCAAGCGTTGAAGGACACTGTGACACAGTAAAAACGTTGTTATTGCATGGTGCGTATGTCAAAGCTTTAGTTTGAACTCCACTGTTCAGTAAAAAAGGAAATCTTTGCTTATTATTGTAATAGTTTATTTACATTTAGTTTTTAGTCAGATTAAGCTATTACTACACCTACTTCTGTAGGTAAACAATAAAATGTAAAAGAGTCAGGTTTCATTGAGTAAAAAGAGTAAAGAATAAATGTTTTTGAGAATTCTAGCTCACTGCTAATCTCTTGTAAAGAAGTAAATCATATTCTCAATGATTCATTCAATGGAGCCAAAGCACTGTTATCAGATCCATTTAATCATTTAGAGTATCTTTCTAGTTAGTTATAGCGTTTTCGATTTATATGCACCGATGCTGCACGAACTAAAACTGATGCCGTGCAACCGTTCGTTTTATACTTTTCGGATCACACTAACTCGGTGCCGAGTGTTCGATTTAGCTTCAGCTGATGCACGAAATATGCACTCGTGCAAGTTTTTTAGCACGAGGTCGAAGAGCTTTTATTGCATAATAAAAATACGATAAAAAATCAGAGCACGTGTTATTTCATAGAGTTAAGGTTAGGTTGTTTTGTTTCTTGACGCGCGCGCGTTCGTTTTATGGGTCGTTTTAACTCGGTGGTCGTGCTAATTTGCATTATTTTAGAACTTGCTCGGTACCAGTGCAATATCAGTGCGTATATATCGAAAACGCTATTAGAGTTTGTCAGTTTTATTTTGCAATTTGTTCATTACTGATTGAAGTGCTTAAGTCTGCAAATAAGAGAATGTAAAATACTTTTTAACGATCATAATAATATGACAAATGACATTTTTTGCGACGAATATTTTTTTGGCGTATCCAACTTGTAGTACATGTCCTTGATCGAAACTCGTATTGTATCATCAAACTGGAGTGAATTTACTTTCATTACTAATCATCACTAAACAAAATTAAATGGATCTGTAAAATAATTGTGTAACATTGGTTGATTAGATTGCAGCTTTTTAATAAAATTGTTTAATAAGATTAAAAATGTGTAATAAAGTATCATAAATTAGTAATGAGCGAACAATGTATTTGTTAAGTTAAAATATTTAAATACAGATTTAGTATTTAATAAATCAGATTTTTGTTTAAGAAGTGCAATCAGAATTATTTTGGATTATTTATTATAGCAGTAATAATTAATTATGTAATGAAAATATTGTCTTGAATATTCATATTAATTAAATAAAGTTGTATTAAAAGTGTTTTTATCAAACGTCCTTCTTTTTCTTATATAGTTTTATTTTAGATATAACTGAATTAATTTGACTATTTGATTACAGTAATACTTCAATTATTTGTAAGTACCTGTTACGAACCATTCAACTTTCTGTTGTGGGTTGGTTAGCTGCTTAGGTTCCAGTGGCGTGCGGTCCATGGAATGTCACCAAACAATGTTACCAAACTATTTTTATACGATTGCATAAGATAAGATCAGTGGCGTGCGGTGAGAATTTAGGCTAGGGAAGCAACCACGATTTTAATTATAATACACCTAGGTACAGGCGCGGATTAACGTGGAGGGAATAATCCCCCCCCCCCAATTTAGAAATAAGTTTACATAGAATAGAAACAAATAATGTTTGTTTAATTATTATTTATTAAAACAATTATTTTTCCAAAAGTTTCCCTCTCAAAATACTTCTCTGGATCCGCCCCTGCTAGGTACAATAAAAAACAGTGTTATGAATTTGTTGACTATCATTCTTTATTAAAAAAAAAAACTACTACTACGTATCAATTTTCCGGTCTTTCTTAGCAAAATACCGGTACAGGTTTTAATCTTTGTTGTTAAATTTGAAAGTTCTGGTTTTGATCTGCCTTTCTTAATAATTTGTAATTTCTCTCCAAAACTGTATGCGAAAAATTCGTTATTAATAATTTACAAACTGAACAAAAAATCGTCCCGATTCGGCTATATCGAAGGTACTCGAACCTTTCACCGAAGCAGTTGAATTTGCAGTCGTGACGATAATGCAATTTTAAATTTGCATACAGGCTAACTAAATAGAATTATTTGTCTTTAAAAAAATCCAACTTATAAATTAAAATAATAAAATGCGACAAAATACAGTCTCATTCGCAGATTTACATTACTTAAGTAACACTAAATCGAACAAATAACCAAATTATAATAAATAAACATTTGGGAACGAAGCACAATAAAAATAACGACCAAACAATGTTAACCAGCCAAACAGCATCCGTCTACTATATCACCCCACGCTCGCTGATTCTCGCCAAGGCTAAGAGAAGAGTATTTGTAAGCAGTGTTTATATGCAGTGTATGTAACACATTTGAATCGGTATTACCTTTCCGTACAAGTTTAATGAGCCTAATTTAAAATAGTACTCTTAATAATTATACTTTTTGTTGTACGGAATTGATATTGAGCTTTAAGTTGATTAAATATTACAAATTTAAATAAACGATAACCATAATTTTATAAAAATATTTTTGTTAGCATTGGTTTTTATTTTTAATAAATTCTCGAGGGAAGCATTGCTTCCCTTTCTTCCATGGACCGCACGCCACTGGATAAGATTATGGTTATTATTTTTTTATTTAACGCCTACACTACGTGGGAACCAACATTTAAGGTCATCAAATCTGTCCCCCATCTAACATGCAACACGAATACACACATCCATAGTTGAGGTGACGGAACTTTCCAATTAGAAAAATCTCGCCGCCCCAAGTGGGATTCGAACCCACGACCCTTGGAACACGAGTGATGAACTGACACCACTCGTCCACTTATTATTTATTTAGGTATTTATTTATTAAGTATTATTGAATTAATTTTATTTATTTATTAAATTTGTAATACTTAATTAACTTAAAACTTTCAATTTCGTGCAGCAAAAATACTAAAATAGAGTGAGTACCCACTGCACAGAACGGTAATGCAGATTCAGATATACTACATATACTCATTTGCTTACTGCACTTTCGTTAGTGGATGGTGCACTGTGGTGATGTGGTTGGCATCATATAAGGTCATGTTATTATTAGATGCTCGGTGCTCAAATAAATTTGATTATTTATTCCTTAATTGTTAATTAAGTGTTACTTATTAAACGCTGTATATCTGGAAATAATACGGAATATAAGAAAATTTTATTACTTTAAGTTACAATTATTTCATAGACGGAAATAATTGTATTTAGTTTGATTCTACGCAAAGTTAAAGTTATCGAGCGACTGCAAATTGGGCTGCTTCCGTATAAGGTCCGAGTATTTCTGATGTCCTTGAATCGCGTCATTTCTGTTAATTAAATTAATATAAAGTTAAATTAATGGAGAAAGAATTTTTTTGCACACAGTTTTAGAAAGAAATTATAAATTGCTGATCAAGACAAACGAAAACCAGAACTTTCAATTTTTTTTCATTTATTTAGTAAAGATTAAAGCGTGCAACAGATATTTTAAAATTGAAGCCTACAAAAATTTGTGGCTAACAGCCCGTAGTAGTTTCTGTAGTTCTTACCTTCTTTTTAATTATGAAAAAGGTGTTTGGAATAAGGCTGAATCTTCCAATATATCCACATATTTGTGGTGCATTATAAATACTTTTTTTAATAAAGATTATAATCTGCTATCACAATTTTCATAAAGTATAAGCGAAAAGTTCTTATTTAAAAATATTTTTCATTTTCCCCTTTACGATAGTGTAACTTTCTATCTTGATAAGGCAACCGAAAGGGAAAGTAAAACATGCGAGATGGTTGCTAGGTATGAAAAACTTTCGGTTCCTGAATAACGAAGTAAAACTGTCAATTTTTTCAAAATATAATATTATAAGGTGGCTGTTGTCAACATTACCTTGGTAACAATACTGTTGTATATACAAGCATTATTTTATTATAATCACTGAATCATCATTTTATTTATTTAATTTACGGTGGTTAATAAATGTCAAGGGGAGAATGAAAAGTTTAATATCTTACACGCTGCGAAAGCCCTTTTAGGTGCTCGGTGTTTTTAACTAACCTAGGCTACGGTTCGCCTCGGCCAATCAAAAACACCTTGCACCTAAAAGTAAGCTTTCGCAGCTTCTAATGTACATAACTATTATAAGCCTAATAATTATGATACTGTTTTTACTACACCTAAATATAGTAAAATCAAAATCATTGTTGCTCCCCTTGGTTTTAATTCACAATAATGTGTGTTATATGAAAAAATTAATAAGCCGAAAAGTTTCGTAAATCCTTCAAGTTGATTTAAAAACTAAAGCATTTTACGCTTATGTTGTCTTGTGTAGTGCCATTTTCCAATTACATTGTTGGAGTGCAATTGTGCAATTACGTTGTCGTTTATGCGATGCAATAAGTGCATTGCTGAAATGTCACTCAAAAGGATTTCTGGAAAAATCAATGCAAATTATTACGTTAGTCTAAATTTTCTCTTAGAAATACAGGAGAGTCACAAGTTACATGGTACATGAATTGCACGAGTCTTGAATAGCAGTCACCTAATAAAAAATGTACATACGTCCGTAGATGTGGTAGACCATGCTGACAAGCGATGATGTTACAAACCATACCGTAGGTGAAAGCTATGACAGAAGCGGGTTCCATTCTGGTTATAACTGACTTTCTGAGGAACGACGGTCATGGCTGAGTTCGTAGTCGGGATGAAGAGCGCTAACAATAGCTAGTCTCTTTGTAACACTCTTTTTTCTACAGAGATAGGTGGTGAGGGGTTTGAGTCTCGTACAAGACGGTACCGAAACATGTTGTTACAGATTGGTGATCTAAGGCAAAGATGCGTCAGATATTCTAGCTTGTTTACAATGGCGTAGCATGCATTGTGGCTGAGGCAGTCGAACGCCTCTTGCATGTCAAACTTCCTCACAACTGATGGGATGCCAAATAAACTGTAGAGTAGGCTCAAGGCTGAATTCAAGAGGGGTAGGGTTAAGTGGTCTGAACCCCCCCCCCTCAAAAAACTAAACTTAATAATAATAAATGACAACAAAACAAAATTATTTTTTTATTCTGCGTCTACCAAAAAACTTCCTAAATTTCAAAATTGCGACTTTTTTATAAAATATTATTTGTTATAAAATTTCAAACGGTGAACAACATACTAGTAACTATCAACAACGTCATACTGACTAGTAATAACTAAAACAATATTTAACTTTAAAAACCTAGCAGATGTTTACAAAAGATGTTCAAATTGCTCCCCATTCACTTCTTGGCAGTGATGGACTCGATTTACAAATCCCCGAACGGCATGGACAATGAAATCACCAGGAATATCTCTCTCTTCCTGTGAAATTCTTTGAACTAATTCATGTAAGTTGCCTGGTTTGTTAATGTATACACGACTTTTTACGTATCCCCACAAGAAAAAGTCTAGAGGAGTTAAATCCGGTGATCACGCAGGCCATTCAATATGTCCTCGTCGTCCAATCCATCTTTGTGGAAAAACTGTATTTAAATGATCACGCACTTCCCT
This sequence comes from Agrypnus murinus, assembly GCA_929113105.1. NCBI lineage: Eukaryota > Metazoa > Arthropoda > Insecta > Coleoptera > Elateridae > Agrypnus > Agrypnus murinus. Next base: position 106,463,805 of record OV816027.1, on the reverse strand, counting down.
GGCATAGTGAGGAGGGGCAGCATCCTGTTCAAACCAGATTTCATCGCTTATTGTGTTAGGAAAGTTTTGATTTGGGTATAATCTTGTGAAGGCAGAAATAATCTCGTTTTGTAACAATCGTAAATATCGCGCTGAAGTTAGAGTGTATTCCATAAAGAATGGTCTTACGATATCCCTACCAATGATTCCTGTAATTAAGATGCAGGAAGTATTTAGTATTTTGAAAATTTTTCTGGCCTATTACATACCTACCCAAACGTTAATTTTTTCTGGAAATTGAGTATGCGATTCTTCAATCCACCGGGGATTGCTATCTGACCAATACCTGCAGTTTTGTCTATTCACCTCACCATGTAAGTAAAACGTAGCTTCATCAGTGAATACAATGTTATTCACAAAATTTGGATCGTGATTCGTGCGATCCACCATTATTTCGCAAAATTGCAGTCGTCGATTGAAATCTCTTCATTTAGTTCTTGCACTAGTCGAACTTTATAGAGATGAAATTTTCGGTTCTTCAAAATTTTAAATGCTGATTGCTTGCACATATCGTGATTTGCAGCTAGCTGTTTTAGGGAAGTTTTTGGATTGTTAACAACGTCCAACATTACATTTAATGCATTTTCATCATTAGTAACTGTTTTTGGGCGGCCCGATTTTGCTAGATTCTTAACACTGCCAGTCTGGTTGAAGCGTTTTAATGTTTTACAAACCGTAGATTTACTAATAGGATTTCGATTAGAGTATGTTGCATTAAATAAATTACATACTTTCGCATAACTACGTCTTCTATCACCATACCCTATCATCATGAGAATCTCTATTCTCTCCTTTTCTGTAAGATTTTCCATGGTACTTTTTCACTAACTACGCAAATTCAAACAACACTTATAATTTTTGATGTTCAATATTTGTTGAACAATAGTGACATTCTTTTGTTTTCAGCGCTTACTATCGGTTTATGTTATTTAATAAATTTTTATTTACAACTTTTAATTTGGTATAGTGAAGTTATTTTTCAAAACTGCCATATCAAGTGCTACATCGTTGGATTCTACACAAAAGCAGCTTTCTAATGATAGTACTTTCGACCCCCATTGTAATTTAAAAAATAATCAAGTTGGCCGTGAGTAGACAAGCAACAAGAGTTCGAGCCCAAAACCCCATGTTATTTCTTATGGAGGTCCAACGTAGTAATTTTCGGTCAATTTCAAGGTCATTCGCGGTCTAGCGTATGACCTCACCGCGCTCGCGTTATACGTGGACCAGCGTATACCACGAATACAGGCCAACTCTACATATCACATTATGATTGATGCAGTCGTCCGGGGGATCATAACGATTTTATATTGATCTAATTAATTAAATTAAATTAATTCACGGTATCATTTGCATATCTCATCTCTCATACTAAGATCCTTCTTAAATGATGTATGCTTTCAAGGATGCCCCAGACATCGTTAAACGTGATTTCATCGAAAGGTTACTATCGATCACCTGTCGAATTAGCGCGGATCAGCATGAGATATTACCACATATACGGATCAACTCTACATATTACATTATGATTGTTTACATGACTCATCTCTCATTTGTACATGTCATTTTTGCTAATTAAATTAATTCACGGTATCATATGCATATCTTACCCCAATAATAATTAATTAACATTTATATTGATAATGAATTCGAAACTGAAAACACTCTAAATAGAATACGACTAACAAGGCCCGCATTTAACCGCTATTTTTTTCTCTTTTTAGGTTTAACTACATGTCGTACACTCTAACTTTTGTAATATCTTTCAACTACAGACATTCCTAAAATATAAATCTATTAGTCATAACATTTAAAATACATCCGAGCAGCATAATTGATAATTATCATGTAGACTTGTCATTTCTCATTAGTGATTTCACCTCAGTTCTCAGAACCGGGATCTATGAGGATTATCTCTACGCCAACATGAAACCTCAAGTAAAATGTATTGTTTCATCCGAAGGCCGTCAACTATTTCTTATCATAACATACCATTATGTTCAAAACAATGCAAATATAATTACTTTCAATATAGTACGCACATACACGCACAGTATAGCTTATATACACGCACATACACGCACAATATAGCTTATATACACGCACATACACGCACAATATAGCTTATATACACGCACATACACGCACAATATAGCTTATATACACACACAGACGTACATAATAATAAAGCATATACACGCGTAATTTACAATCATCGTGTTATATTCTATATCAATAGCTCCTTTTGACAGAACACTACCTGAGTTGCTACTGCTGCTACCTATGTTACGTATTACAAAACATATGACATATGTTATAGATAACCGCGTCCAGGACTTCTTTGTTACCCTCAAGTATACTTTTCTAATTTGTTGTTGTATATTTGTATGTTAGATTATAAGTTCACTAGTTTCAATAAAAAGTAAAATATTTATCTGTTTTATTTCTCCAGGTTTAGTCTTCAAGTTTCTCATAACTAGAGATATTGTAAGAGGAAATCACGTAGAGTTTCAAAGTTATAAAGACGTATTACAAACATATGATATAGACATATATTTCGAAGGTATCGAAAATGGTTACAGATTATTATTAATCATACGAGTTTACTATATTCAACGATGAATATCCTACAAGAGTATATAGTATATTATTACATATCTGCGTATTTCGAAACCATTGAAAATGGATGATATATTGTAAAATAACGTTTAAATATGGCGACGAACTTATTTCTTTTAAAACTGTCGACGCCTCATCATACAAAACATACTGTATTTATGTATTCCCTTTCTCTGCTGATATGTTTTCTACATTGTGTTTTTAAATATTATACCCCAGTTCTCTCAACAAAGCATAAAATTTTCGAAATATCTGTTTATTATTTTACTTAGCACATATAAAAGTAGCAAAATGAATTTCTATTTTAACCTGTTAACTTTTATGTACTTTATTCAACTTGACCCTAATTATGAATAAATGAGAAAACATATTATCAAGCTGTTCAAAATTCGAATGTCTAGAGAAAAATGGGTAGCTCTTCCTGAATATACGAAGAATACGTTTTAGGTATGTATTGAGATACATAACATTTCTCTCATATATGAATTTGTATACAACGATCTAGATGTTGCTACCGTATATGTTTAACATAAAAATAAATGAAAACTATAAACTTCTTTTATCGTTTTTTATTTATAAAATTTTAATAATAATAATATTAAATGTTTGCATTGTACGACATATTGATAGGGTAGGTGAATTGCAGGCATTTAGCAGGTTCGTGTTTCTAGCTGTGGATCCATAGGCTAGAAGAACAATCAGAAAAAGTATTAGGCAATGTTAACTGAATCGACTACCTGTTACATTTCATACCTTATTGGTTTCGATAAACATACAGTCAGCATACAGTTGATATCTTTCTGTCTTTACTTTACCTAGGTAAACCAATCCTAGAGACAGAGTTTTATTCGGTATCTTTTGGTTGGGATCGACCACTTTATCTTCAGTAAGTTTGTCGGCGAATGTTTTGGGTAGATATAGACTTATATTTCGAAGGTATCGAAAATAATTACAAATTAGTATTAATTATACGAGTTAATATCCTACAAAAGTATATAGTATATTATTACATATCTTCATATTTCGGAGTTGCTGAAATGTATGATATATTGTAAAATAACGTTTAAATAAGAGTTTACTTTAGATGCTACGAATATCTATATGGTGTATAAACAATAAGAACGTATATGTAGAAATCGCTTACAAGGGTAGTAGATATAACGAAAAGGGTTAAAATCTGTTCAAAATTACATTACGTCTAGAAAACTAGAAAATTAGATAATTGTAGCATACGTATGTTAAATGTACCTATTCTTTCACCTCATCTGTAGTACATATAATGAAAAAGGATAAAAATCTGTAGTATAGGTTCATACTTATACTTAGGCTCATAATCGTATGTAGCGTATTGATGCTTACATAGTATAATTATTTTCTCAACGTAGGATATATCGATATTTTTCATATATTCATATTCATTTCACCCTTTTTATTCTGTTAAGATATTTATAATAATCATAGGGAGCCTGGTATGGGCATAAACCGATTGCACCTATTCTTTCACCTCGTCAGTAGTTAGATTCGAACTTTATGATTTCATATAAGAATACGTTTAGTGATGAATATTCTGTGTTCTAGAATACTTGTATAGGGTCTAGGAAGCTTGATTTGAATACTACAATCTTGATCACGCGGTTGGAGTGTACTGATACCTCGATTGTATACATAGAAGTATAATGAGTATCAGTTATCGTATATTCAAATTAGTTGAATATATGTAGTACAACTTTATAGATTCTAGAAAGTTCCTATCAATATTAGAGCACTGAATGTAGACTGGTGTGTGTGTTATATAATACCGATTCTCGCATATACGAACATAGGAACTAGCTGCTGACTCTGCATGACATTAGATGATTATGATAATGATAGATGATCGTGATAAAGAATGTTGTTATTTATAGCAGTGACTTTATTACAATTCTTACTAGAATATAATTGTATGATATCACATCATGATATGTACCTACAATTCGATTACCTACAATTTGACTACCTAAATTAGGCCTTAGTATAAGAATAATCATGTGTTTTATCGTTATCTTATGTTATCAGGAATACATTACTTCTTTTAATTTTTAGTTTAGCGTAGATATAAATCTCTTTGTATAGATCAATAAATGATAGTTATAGGGCTGTATTGACTTATATAACGTTTCTCTCATATATGAATTTGTATATATCGAGTTAAAGTTAATGAATGAATACAACATAAATCATTACTCTACGTATTCCGTGATTAAGACTTCAATAGTTGAACGAGTTATTCGTACAATTAAGCAAAAGCTGTATATGATTTAGTTGATAGCTCTGTATGACATTCAGAGTTAAATGTTGACTCTATCAAGTTAATAATAATAGATATTTATAATTGATAAAGATTCATCTTTTGTAAAACCGATAATATTGGCTAGGATCAAGAATAATCTCAAACCTGCATATACTACACATATTTAAGGAATGTTCTTCTATGAAAAACCGGGTGATTAATTATCATGTATGTAATTCGAACATTAATAATAATACTGAGGGTTGAAGTAAACTGTTTAATGTATCTATAGCAATTATAAATATTTACTGAAATATGTTTTGAATTTACAAAACCATTATGCAATATTCCTTTTCTCTATAAATAAATAAATTATAGTTGTTTTGAACATAATGGTATGTTATGATAAGAAATGTTTGTCGGTCGTTGTATGAAACAATACATTTGAGAGATGTCTAATTAGGGAAAATCTGCAAGCTGAATAATAAGATAGGATTTTTATATTACATAACGGGTTTCAACATGGAATATATTCATTTATGATATTTAGTTAATGATAAATTGTTATGATTCAAGTTAATAGATTGAATGTAATCTTCTTATCCTCAAAGATACTATAAAAGCCTTATGCTTCATAATTATTATTTCTTAATGTGTAGTTTAGTATAAGATAAAGTTAGTCATATAACTCAGTATTTTAATTATAATTAAGTGAATATATTTAGTTTAATGTTTCTATGTTAATGATCGAATATAATATTCTTTGGCTGTAAGATATTACTAAAAGTCCTTACTTAGTCTTGATAATTAGTATTTCTTAATAGGTAGTTTACATCTAACTTATACAGATTAACACACGGGTAGATATTATATATAGGTTTTAATATGTAATATATTAATTTATGATATATAGTTACTGATAAATGTTATGATTCAAGTTAATAGCTTGAATGTAACCTTCTTATCCTCAAAGATACTATAAAAGCCTAATGCTTCATAATTATTATTTCTTAATGTGTAGTTTAGTATAAGATAAAGTTAGTCATATAACTCTGTATTTTAATTATAATTAAGTAAATATATTTAGTTTAATGTTTCTATGTTAATGATCGAATATAATATTCTTTGCCTGTAAGATATTACTAAAGTTAGAGTGTACGACATGTAGTTAAACCTAAAAGAGAAAAATAGCGGTTAAATGCAGGCCTTGTTAGTCGTATTCTATTGAGAGTGTTTTCAGGAATTGATTTGAATTCATTATCAATATAAATGTTAATTAATTATTATTGAGATGAGATATGCAAATGATACCGTGAATTAATTTAATTAGCAAAAATGAGATGTACAAATGAGAGATGAGATATGCAAATAATGTATATGTGTTAATATCGCATGCTGGACCGTGTATAGGGGACCTTCTCATTAAATCAATTAAACAATCGCATATAAATATTTATAAACACTTTTTACATTATTATTCCAGTACACGTATCAAGCTAGCAATGTTTTAAGAAATCTGCTGCTTAAAATTCCTTTGCTGTAAATTTTAAATAAATTTTTAACTAAACATGTGACTATATTGAAAGTAATTATATTTGCATTGTTTTGAACATAATGGTATGTTATGATAAGAAATAGTTGACGGCCTTCGGATGAAACAATACATTTTACTTGAGGTTTCATGTTGGCGTAGAGATAATCCTCATAGATCCCGGTTCTGAGAACTGAGGTGAAATCACTAATGAGGAATGACAAGTCTACATGATAATTATCAATTATGCTGCTCGGATGTATTTTAAATGTTATGACTAATAGATTTATATTTTAGGAATGTCTGTAGTTGAAAGATATTACAAAAGTTAGAGTGTACGACATGTAGTTAAACCTAAAAAGAGAAAAAAATAGCGGTTAAATGCGGGCCTTGTTAGTCGTATTCTATTTAGAGTGTTTTCAGTTTCGAATTCATTATCAATATAAATGTTAATTAATTATTATTGGGGTGAGATATGCATATGATACCGTGAATTAATTTAATTAGCAAAAATGATATGTACAAATGAGAGATGAGTCATGTAAACAATCATAATGTAATATGTAGAGTTGATCCGTATATGTGGTAATATCGCATGCTGATCCGCGCTAATCCGACAGGTGATCGATAGTAACCTTTCGATGAAATCACGTTTAACGATGTCTGGGGCATCCTTGAAAGCATACATCATTTAAGAAGGATCTTAGTATGAGAGATGAGATATGCAAATGATACCGTGAATTAATTTAATTTAATTAATTAGATCAATATAAAATCGTTATGATCCCCCGGACGACTGCATCAATCATAATGTGATATGTAGAGTTGGCCTGTATTCGTGGTATACGCTGGTCCACGTATAACGCGAGCGCGGTGAGGTCATACGCTAGACCGCGAATGACCTTGAAATTGACCGAAAATTACTACGTTGGACCTCCATAAGAAATAACATGGGATTTTGGGCTCGAACTCTTGCTGCTTGTCTACTCACGGCCAACTTGATTATTTTTTAAATTACAATGGGGGTCGAAAGTACTATCATTAGAAAGCTGCTTTTGTGTAGAATCCAACGATGTAGCACTTGATATGGCAGTTTTGAAAAATAACTTCACTATACCAAATTAAAAGTTGTAAATAAAAATTTATTAAACAACTTAAACCGATAGTAAGCGCTGAAAACAAAAGAATGTCACTATTGTTCAACAAATATTGAACATCAAAAATTATAAGTGTTGTTTGAATCTGCGTAGTTAGTGAAAAAGTACCATGGAAAATCTTACAGAAAAGGAGAGAATAGAGATTCTCATGATGATAGGGTATGGTGGTGGGTAGGCGAGCGCGGTGAGGTCATACGCTAGACCGCAAATGACCTTGAAATTGACCGAAAATTACTAGGTTGGACCTCCATAAGAAATAACATGGGATTTTGGGATCGAACTCTTGCTGCTTATCTACTGCCGTGCTGCAGTAGTAACGATCGATAAAAAAATTGGAACCGCGAATATTAGTAGAAAACCGTATGTTTTACTTCTATATCAAATTTCAGAGTTCTATCTATAGCCGTATTCAAATAATACCACCGTTTCCATACTAAATTTACGCTCTGTATAATTTGCATTAATATTTAAATAAAAATATAAAATAAAACATTATTAATGCATTCCAAACATGATATTTGTGTAGATCTTTTATCTTCAGTCTTGGTGTTGTGCAGAATATTAATAACTTGAAGAAACGCCAATAGTTTTCAGTGTTTGAAAACATAGAAAATGTTTTTCCACTTTAACAGAAACCATCATAGCCTAGATATTATTTCTGATAACCAAATTTCAAAGTAGGTGTTGGTACGATTCACACTATAACAATTTTCTAAGTTCCTGATACTATTACACCACAAAAATCACTAAATCTGGTTGCTTTAAGTTACTCTTGATGTAACCGAATATGTTTTACTTACTCTTTAACATATTTTCAAAAACATTTCATTTGGACAGTTCTTTAGAACTTTGAAAGTTCTTAGACTGATTGTTGACAGAAAAAATTGGAGTGTGTAACAATCCCGTATAGTGCCTTTACTGTACTCGCAGACTTAAAGGACTGACTTATGGCTTGTCGTGATACTTATCTACAAGTCCAGTAAAATATACATTCCAGAATTGTTACGTAAATATTAAATAAGTATTACATGTAATAAAGAATTTTTATCTACCATCCTACCTCCTACTGACCTCCTATCTACCTACGTACCAAGTTGGTACAATCTGTAAATTATGACACAAGTACCATAATTTATGGTACAGAATTAACAACGCATTGGAAGAATCGGTAATATCATCATTCTGTAATAATATCCATTGTTTATAGAGTCACTACATCTAGTCAGCCAGACCATACTGGCGGATCAGAGTACCGCAAACGACGCCATCTTGGGTCGAGAAAAGTCTGAAATGGTTAATTATTATTATCCCCATTGAATTTAATTATATCTACGTTTAGTTTAAAATCATTTATGATAGTTTTTGTATTAGAAAATTATAAAAATATGAAAATAGTATCTGCACAATACAGATACACAGATACTACAAAAAATGTACCTAGATCCAAATACAGTTACAAAATTTTAAAAGTATCTAGATATGTATCTAGGTACCATAAAAGTATCTAGATACTGTATCTAGATACTTGTATCTAAATACATTACAACACTGTGTACTTGTAAATTGTAATGAAATTTGAAACTTGTTTAAGAGCGCGTTATTGGCGCAAAATATTAGCGTCAAAATACAGCTCACGTTTTTCATTCAGTTTTCTTTTAGTAATCGTTTTTTAGGAAGATAACGTTTGATGTCGATTGCTAAACTATTAAGGTAGTGAGGATCGTAGTTCATAAGGAGTAGATATCTAATAGTATATTATATACCCAGGGACTAAAGTGCATCTTTTAATCCCGAATGTGAGTTTATTTTCCTCGCTAGCGCAACATTCAAAATTTGGAAAATTTTTTCCGAAAATTTCGTTACATGTCATTCTGACAATTGAACTCTGCAAACGCCAAAATCACATAGTTTCAGGATAATCCAATACTACTAAAGTTAATGATTTGTATGTGTGTCCGAGCCCAATTCTCGCGTTATATAAGGGCTAGAGAGATGGGCTTGGGCTCATTCGACGCGTAATTTGCCGAGGATAATGCACGACCGATTTTTTAAATTAGGTTATGTTTTAAAAAATCGATAAATGCTGATTCTATCGTACTATTTAGTGCTATTGAGTGCTATTTGGTACTAATATGTGCTCTATCGATAGGGAATCGATTGGAGATTTATGTAGGTCATGTAAATACTGACCTACTTTAAAAAAAATCGATAAATGCTATTTCTATCATACTTAAGTGCTTAGGCCCGTAGGGCACATTATCCTAGTAAATCCTAATATGTACCGCGACTACTTTTTTTTGCTGTTTACTTGTTGTTGTTGTCATGGAAACACTTTACTCCCTCAGGAAGTAAAAGTGCTACTTTACTCCCTCTTTTGGGGGACTAAAGTAGAGCCTTATATGTAGGACGTGCAAAAAATAAATTTTATAATCGTAGTCGAACATCGCCAATCTTGTAGAATTAACGTTTTCTAAAATATAACCAAACTAAACATAATACAGTCATTATAACACTGTTTAATAGCAAAATCTATGACAATGGATAAATGTTTTTGCTTACTTATTTGGTATTGATTGTGTTGGAAAAACAGAGTGGGCTAATTACAATTTTTTAATATCAGTGTGTGACAGTTCTAAATAAATATTGAAAATACAAGATTTATCCTACTAATTATTAATTTAATGTACAATATTGAAGCACTCAAATAAAAATAGAACTCTCTAGTGACAAAAACCCCTTTATCACTGTTATCCATCTTAATTCTTTGTATGTGCACGCTCCTCACTTGCTCCACTGGTTATAATTGCCATTTTACTTATGTTGTGTTGTAAGAAGTATTAATAAATGTTAATGAAAACTGAACACGACTGGTCCTTCTAAAATACTACAGCCCCTTAATAAACATTCTGGTCAACATCGAGCTGGATGGTCTATCAGGTATATCGATACATATCTATATGAACTAGCATTGGATTTACTACTTGATAAAGTGTGCACAATCAAAGCTATTGAAAGTGGACTAAAGTTCAATTTGGACAAGTTGACTTGGTTAGTTGCTTCAAACCCCACTCCATTTTCAAACCCTAAGAAGAAAAAAATTATTTGACAGAAGGTAACAGTATTCGTCACTCGCTCATAGAAGGCAAACAAGACCTTCAAATACTCAACTGCTTTCCCAATTGCCACACTCTGGTAGAAGACAAAGAAGCGTCTTCAATTTCTCAAACCTCAAGCACCCCCCTCTTTCAAGAGATTACGGCCCTCAATAGTAAACATCACATCATTTTGCACCACGAGCGTCTTCAAACTGTTTGGAGTTCCAGGAGCTATTATAGCAAAAAGCTCACATCCTACGCTGAAATCAAGGTCAGATTCTTTCAGTTTATTGTATTCTTAGTGTATTTATTTACTACGCGGGAAAGTGCTTCAACTGACATTATTCATGACGTTATGACATTATTCAATACGTCATAAAACTCTGAAGTAGCAAGAAATTTGCAAATTTCGCTTAACTAATTTAAAAGCTTGCTTCTAATTATTTGTAAATATTTAATTTATTGTTAGAAAGGTATTTAAGGTCATTATTAATTGTTAGGTGTATATTGTAAAAATGGATGCATTAAAAAAGGACCGCGGATATACAAAGGGTACAATCACACGTATAGCATCATTTGTTGAGAAAAATAAATGTAACAGCAATATTGACGTGCATGAATGTACTGCGCGGGAAACTCAATTAATACAGGTATTTGAAAAATATACATCTTATCAAAATAAAATTGAGGAATTAGAACCTGAAGACAATGATAGAGATGACACAGAAGCAAAGTTTTATGCTACTCATGCTTTTCTTCTCTCTAAAATAAATTGTAATACAAGGTCCACTTCTCAAAATCCTACAACTTCTCAAGGCTCTATTAATAATGTTAATTTGCCACGTCTAAATATACCTTCCTTTGATGGTAAATATGAGAATTATACACCATTTAAAGAACTATTTGACTCTCTGGTAGATAGCAATAATCAGTTAACAAATGTACAAAAATTTGTTTACTTAAAGGGCGCTTTAAAGGCAGAACCCTTACAATAGTAAATAATTTACCCCTCACAAATGATAATTACGAAAAAGCACTTGATATTTTAAAAAATAGGTATAGCAATAATGTTTTAATTATAAACAGTCACATTAGAAATTTATTAGAATATACCGTTATTAATAAAGGCACCTCTTCAAATTTACGGAATTTCCTGACACATCTTAATCAGAACTTAAACTCTTTATCTTCTCTTAAGGTACCCACTGAACATTGGGACCTATTGTTAATTTATTGTCTCTCGCAAAAACTTGACAATAATACACGAACAGCTTATGAGTTAGAACGGGACTCTTCAAAACTTCCTACTTTAAAGGAATTTTTGAATTTTTTAGAAAAAAGAAGTATTGCCCTTGAAAACATAATTTCCCGGCCAAACCCCGCTGAAAGTAAAACAAATAAAGTAGCTCATTTTACTGGTCAAAATGTACCCAAGGTAAAATGCATATATTGTAATTTGTCCAACCACAACATCTATAAATGTATAAAGTTTAAGAATCTGGATAACATTGGTGAATTCGTAAAACATAAAAAGATTTGTTACAACTGTTTAGGGACAAAACACAACGTTTCCCAATGCATGTCTAAGGGATGTACAGTATGCTCCAAAAAGCATCATACTCTGTTACCAACTGACTCTCATTCTCAGGTACCTGGAACTACGACCAGCCCCTAGTCCTATCTCAGGAAATATAAACTCAAATGCACTTTCAAAGGACAACACCTTTATTGAAAATTCGCTAGGTCAGTTGGAACACACTGAAACCACTCACTCTGCTCTCTCTGCGCATTCATCGCAAATAGTCTTGCTAGCTACAGCAACTGTAGTTCTCTACTTGGCTAATGGTAAAAAACTAATAGCAAAAGCCTTATTGGATAATGGAAGTCAGACTTCATTCATTTCTCTAGACCTCTTTAAGAAACTGAATTACAACGCCTATCCCAAGGCCATGCAAATCTCTGGGTATTTCTAACAACAGAACTAATGCCAATCGAATGGTAGATGTTATATTACACTCTAATGTTAATTCGTCAAGTTTTAAGGTCTCATGTGTCATTCTTAATAGAATAACATGTCCACTGCCTCAAACGGTTGTAGACACACAACAATTAAATATTCCTACTGATTTCAAATTAGCAGACCCCCTGTATTTTAACCCATCGAAAATAGATATTCTACTCGGCTCAGATATCTATTATGATATGATCGCTCAAGAAATACTTAGGTTAGGTCCAAATTTACCCACTCTTCAATACAGTCACTTGGGTTGGTTAATTGCTGGTCCTGTCTCCGCTCAACAATCAGTAGAACGAAATGGAACTTCTCTTTGTAATGTAAGTATTACTACACACTCTATAGATGTCAATGAACTTCTCCCTAAGTTCTGGCAAATCGAAGAAGTCGTTCAAAAACCTTCTTTATCTCCCGACGACAAATTATGCGAAGATATATTTGTTCAAAGCACAATTCGTTTAAAAAATGGAGCCTTTCAGGTAGACATTCCTCTTTGCAATCCTAACGATTATTTAAAATTGGGTGAATCATTCTCGTCTGCAGTTCGCAGATTCTATGCTCTGGAAAAAAGATTGCAAAGAGACCCCAAGTTAGCGCACGAATACAAATCATTTATTGATGAATATGTTGATTTAGAACATGGAAAATATGTTGATCTTGAACTCTTTCATAAAACTGAGTCTGGCAAAGACTGTCCAAAATATTTCTTGGCCCATCATTGTGTCTTGCGTGAGCACAGCGTTAGCACACGATTACGGGTTGTTTTCGACGCCTCCATGAAAAAATCCACTAATCTTTCTCTAAATGATATTACTTTAAAAGAATTTCCGGTTCAACCCGAATTGTTTGATATTCTTTGCAGATTTCGTACATTCAAGTTTGTGTTTACAACGGATATTCAGAAGATGTATCGACAAATACTGATTAATCCTGATCAGAGATTTCTACAAAACATTCTTTGGAGAAATTCACCTAGTGAACCTCTTAGATACATTCAATTGCAAACTGTGACGTACGGTACGAATTATGCCCCTTATGTAGCTACTAGATGCCTAAATCAACTCGCAACTGATGAAAAGAACACTTATCCCATTGCTTCTCAAGCAATGGGATGTTAATAAATGCTAATAATCAATGTTATGTAGATGATATTTTAGCTGGTGCAAAAACACTGGATGAATTGAAGCAATTGCGCTGTGAGTTAGTAGACATGTTAGGTAGCGCGAATTTTAAACTTCATAAATGGTGCTCTAATTCCAAATAATTTTTGGAGAGTTTCTCAGAAAATACCAATGACAGTATTCATAATGTAAAAATAGACAACTATCAAAATAAGGTCCTAGGAATATGTTGGAATTCGGACACAGACCGATTTAGGGTCACTCTTCCTAAAACAATTAATTGGGATATAGTTACGAAAAGAAACATTTTGTCGGTTATAGCGCAGATGTTCGACCCCCCTCGGATTAATCAGCCCTGTAATAGTTACAGCAAAAATTCTTATCCAGAAAATTTGGGTCGCAAAAATTGATTGGGATCAGAATCTGCGTCCAGAATTACTTACGGAATGGGAAGGTTTTATAAAAAATATTCCCAAATTAACAAAGATAAGCATCCCTCGGTAATTATTGGCACCCAATTAAATTTTGGAAATCCAGTTAATTGGTTTTGCAGACGCATCCATGAAGGCTTACGGCGCATGCCTTTATGTACGTGTTGTATACACTGACGGTACAATTTCTAATAATCTTATTTGCTCAAAATCACGGGTCGCTCCTCTAAAAACAGTAACTCTCCCAAGATTAGAACTTTGCGGTTGTCTTCTTTTAGCAAAACTGACTCACAGAGTTCATTCACTTTTAAATCTAAATATCTCAAAGGTACTTTTATGGACAGATTCTCAAATTACTCTTTGTTGGCTCAAGTCATACCCAGCCCGATGGACTACGTTCGTCTCAAATCGTGTTTCTCAAATCCAGGACCTGTCCCAAGGTTATCACTGGAAACATGTTAGATCAGGTGACAACCCTGCAGATTTGATATCTCGAAGACTTGACCCTCAAAAGATGGAAAATTGCAAGCTTTGGTTTAATGGTCCCATATTTTTACATAATGCGACAGAAAATTTTGAAAATGATAAATGTAATGTTATTGAAGTCATACAATTGCTTCCCGATACATTTATGATTGTCATAATTTGCAAAACTCCATTACACTTACAAGATGCCGATTCTAGATTTTGCAATTTAAATAGTTTGGTAACTGGTCTTCATGATTTCGATGATCAGCAAGTTCAGACAATTCTAGAGTGCCCGTTTCAACTACAAGAAAGAGAATCTGTAAAACTATCACAGTTTCTAACTAAGAAAGAGCTGCATTACATTTCAATGAAAGATATAATTTATATCTTGAGCGATAGGTTGAGTGTCGGTAATGCGTGCTCTTCTCTGTCTGATTTATTCATCGAAAGAACTTTAGAGGCAGTCTGGTTGATGCCAGAAGTTTTAGTGGAGAATAAGAGTGAATGCTTTTTAATAAAATGTAGTCCAGATGATGATTTAAAAGTTTTACATTTCTTAAGTGACTTGAAGATTGATGGGTCTGAAGTTTCTGACTGGTCTAATAAGAGTGATATTGAACATACGACTTCCAGAATAATAAAAATTCAAGACGAAAGTAACGTGATAGAAACAGAAAAATGTCCTGCCATGAAACATAAAAACTACCACTACTTGATTTTGCATAATAACAAATATCTCCAGTGGATTAGATCATATGGATCCGTTAAACAAATAAGAAACTTTAGAAAATATTCACATCTTAGCAACTATGAACTTAATTTTAAAAATCCATTGTTTACAGGCTGCTCAAACAAGACAACTTTGATAGCTGCTTGTCCAGGTATGGGGAAATCATTACTCCTAGATTATGTTTCTACCAGTCTCTGTTTAGACATGTGGGTGCTTAAAGTAAATTTGTATCACTATTCAAATCATCACGAAAGCGATAATTTTAGAAATTTAAATGCAACAGAATGTTTAAGAAATTTCTTTACTGAAAGTATTACTAAACACCAAAACGATTATTTAACGATGTTTATTTTCGAAAAACTTTTAGAAAAAAAGAAAATTATTGTGCTATTTGATGGCTTTGATGAGGTACCTGAATCTCTTAGAGATGAGATTTTTAAAGTGATCAAAATTATATCTGCATCTAATTATTACACCTGCATCTCCACTAGACCAAATTTAAAGCTTTACCTAGAAAAAGAACTGGATACCTTTAGCATTGCCATCAATCCTTTTAGTGAAGCTGATCAAACGACATATTTAACAAAATTTCTCTCAAAGAAGTGTGGAGAGGAACATTTAAAACCAATTTCTGAATTTGTTGGAAAGTTGTTATATGCATCCAACCGCAATCTTTGTGAACAAGATGAAGAATTTACAGGCGTACCTTTACAAACGATGTTATTAGCTGAAGTTTTCACAGATGAATGTAAATATTTTATAGAGAAATGTCATTTTAGATGTAATCATTTCGATCTAGTGTACTTATACCAGCACTTTATTAACAGAAAGATAAAGATTGTTTGTAATAAGTTTGGGTGTCATTCAAGAGACACGTTTCATTGCTATAAAAAGTATCGTTCACTGTATGCTTTGAAATTATTATTTACAACAGATGATTTGAAGGGTTTGAACGTAGAAGAACAATTAAGTCAAGGGATAAACTTTATTCCAGATTTTCTGAATAACATTCAAAAGGATGGTATAGTTTTTGTACAGAATGAAGCACATGTGATGTTTGTACATAGGACATTTGCTGAATATTTAGCAGCCGAATGGTTAGTCAGCAATATAAATTATCCAAATCAAGGCTTAATAAAGAAAATATTTAAAAAGATATTTCATCCATCATTTACTACTGTACGTAACTTGTTTGATCGCATACTTGCAGACGATTGTCCTTTACACTTGGCAATAATAAATCGACAAGTAGCCACAACTAAGAGCTTGCTGTCCTCCAACCCAAACCATTTATTAGATGTGGATAAGGGAAACAGAACTATTATTCATTTGATAGCATCTTGGAGTATTCATCATCCTTTCAATTTTAAATCTGATGAAATTTGGAGTATAGGTAAAATGATAGCTGAAGATCCTATGAAAAAGATTATTCAGCTTCTACCTGATGGAAGAATAACACCTAGTAAAGATACCCTTCTAGATTTCACCCCATTAGATTATGCATTACAAAGTGGTTGTTTAAACATGGCTGATGCTATTTGTGCTAAATTAGAAAGCTTTGATGATTGTATTACTGTAAATGATGCAAATTTATTTTCGCATTTGCATGCATATTTAGGGGCATATCAATATGGTTCTTTAGGTTCTGTCTTAATTAAACATTCAATTACAAAAGAATTGGCGAATATTCTTCAAGAAACTCTGCTAAGAAAAGATGAAAAAGATGTATTTCACAATGCGATTATGCAGGAAAATATTACACAAGCATCGATACAATTATGCTTGAAAGAGAAAGTTAACAAAGTTGATTGTTATGGTTTTTCTTATCTACACAAAGCTTTAATAGTTGGTGATACAATAATGACACAGTTATTAGTCGCAAACAATGCAGATGTCAATATAAAAGATACTACAGGAAAAACGTCTTTACATTGGGCGACTATACAAAGTAAATTAAAAATAATGTCCATTTTGTTGTCTACTCATGCAGATGTTAATGTAGTTGATAATAACGGCATGAGTTCTCTGCATTATGCAGTTGTAGCAAATATCGATAACAGAGATCAAACCGTACACACGCTTTTAGAAAATGGTGCAGATATTACCATAAAAGATAACTATGGTAAAACTGTTCTTCACTATGCTCTGCATTACAATCAAATAGGCATTTTTAAATTATTGCTTAAGTTTGGAGCAAACATAAAAGTGTGCACTGACAACGTAAATAGGCATCACTTATTAGAGGTCTTATCTAGTAAAGACTATGATGGTGGCAGTATATTACACTGGACATCAGACAAAGGGTTTTCGGATCTAGTAGATTTACTTATATCCTACGGGGCCAATGTAGACATTCAGGATGATGACGGTAATACGCCTCTAATCTGGGCTGCACAAAGTGGCCATCTTAATGTAATAACTGTATTATTATCTCACAAAGCAACCATCAATACAAGAAATATAGGGGGGTGTACTGCTTTGCATTACGCTGTACGTAATACCAATGATGACACGATAAAAATACTTTTATCAAAAGGAGCTAACGTTAATGCAAAAGATGAAACCGGTTCGACATCTTTACATATCGCAAGCGTTGCAGGACACTGTGATACAGTAAAAACATTGTTATTGCATGACGCGAATGTAGAAGATTTAGATAAATTCAATAGAACTCCACTATTACTTGCTTCTCATAATGGTCATGTTGACATAGTGGAAATACTCTTATCTAGCGAAGCTAATATTCACGCAAAAGATAGATATGGTATGACTTCTTTACATATCGCAAGCATTGAAGGACACTCTGACACAGTAAAAACATTGTTATTGAATGGCGCGAATGTAGAAGCTTTAGATAAATTAAATAGAACTCCACTATTACTTGCTTCGCAAGAAGGACATGTTGACGAAGTGGAAATACTTTTATCTAATGAAGCTAATATTCAAGCAAGAGATCGATATGGTAGAACGTCTTTACATCTCGCAAGCGTTCAAAGACAGTGTGACACAGTAAAAACATTGTTATTGCATGACGCGAATGTAGAAGATTTAGATAGATCAAATAGAACTCCACTAATACTTGCTTCTAATAAAGGTCATGTTGACATCGTGGAAATACTGTTATTTAGTAAAGCTAATATTCAAGCAAGAGGTGAATCTGGTATGACGTCTTTACATATCGCAAGCATTAAAGGACACTGTCACACAGTAAAAACATTGTTATTGCATGGCGCGAATGTAGAAGATTTAGATAAATTCAATAGAACTCCACTATTACTTGCTTCGCAAGAAGGACATGTTGACACAGTGGAAATACTTTTATCTAATAAAGCTAATATTCAAGCAAGAGATGAAGATGATATTACACCTTTACATGTCGCAAGCGTTGAAGGACACTGTGACACAGTAAAAACGTTGTTATTGCATGGCGCAAATGTAGAAGCTTTAGCCAAATTAAATAAAACTCCACTAATACTAGCTTCTCATAATGGTCATGTTGACATAGTGGAAATACTCTTATCTAGCGAAGCTAGTATTCACGCAAAAGATAGATATGGTATGACTTCTTTACATATCGCAAGCATTGAAGGACACTGTGACACAGTAAAAACATTGTTATTGCATGGCGCGAATGTAGAAGCTTTAGATAAATTAAATAGAACTCCACTATTACTTGCTTCGCAAGAAGGACATGTTAACGTAGTGAAAATACTTTTGTCTAACGGAGCTACTATTCAAAAAATAGAGTGTAGGACGCTGTGACACAGTAAAAACATTGTTATTGCATGACGCGAATGTAGAAGATTTAGATAAATTCAATAGAACTCCACTATTACTTGCTTCTCATAATGGTCATGTTGACATAGTGGAAATACTCTTATCTAGCGAAGCTAATATTCACGCAAAAGATAGATATGGTATGACTTCTTTACATATCGCAAGCATTGAAGGACACTCTGACACAGTAAAAACATTGTTATTGAATGGCGCGAATGTAGAAGCTTTAGATAAATTAAATAGAACTCCACTATTACTTGCTTCGCAAGAAGGACATGTTGACGAAGTGGAAATACTTTTATCTAATGAAGCTAATATTCAAGCAAGAGATCGATATGGTAGAACGTCTTTACATCTCGCAAGCGTTCAAAGACAGTGTGACACAGTAAAAACATTGTTATTGCATGACGCGAATGTAGAAGATTTAGATAGATCAAATAGAACTCCACTAATACTTGCTTCTAATAAAGGTCATGTTGACATCGTGGAAATACTGTTATTTAGTAAAGCTAATATTCAAGCAAGAGGTGAATCTGGTATGACGTCTTTACATATCGCAAGCATTAAAGGACACTGTCACACAGTAAAAACATTGTTATTGCATGGCGCGAATGTAGAAGATTTAGATAAATTCAATAGAACTCCACTATTACTTGCTTCGCAAGAAGGACATGTTGACACAGTGGAAATACTTTTATCTAATAAAGCTAATATTCAAGCAAGAGATGAAGATGATATTACACCTTTACATGTCGCAAGCGTTGAAGGACACTGTGACACAGTAAAAACGTTGTTATTGCATGGCGCAAATGTAGAAGCTTTAGCCAAATTAAATAAAACTCCACTAATACTAGCTTCTCATAATGGTCATGTTGACATAGTGGAAATACTCTTATCTAGCGAAGCTAGTATTCACGCAAAAGATAGATATGGTATGACTTCTTTACATATCGCAAGCATTGAAGGACACTGTGACACAGTAAAAACATTGTTATTGCATGGCGCGAATGTAGAAGCTTTAGATAAATTAAATAGAACTCCACTATTACTTGCTTCGCAAGAAGGACATGTTAACGTAGTGAAAATACTTTTGTCTAACGGAGCTACTATTCAAAAAATAGAGTGTAGGACGCTGTGACACAGTAAAAACATTGTTATTGCATGACGCGAATGTAGAAGATTTAGATAAATTCAATAGAACTCCACTATTATTTGCTTCTCATAATGGTCATGTTGACATAGTGGAAATACTCTTATCTAATGAAGCTAATATTCAAGCAAGAGGTGAAGATGATATTACACCTTTACATGTCGCAAGCGTTGAAGGACACTGTGACACAGTAAAAACGTTGTTATTGCATGGCGCGAATGTAGAAGATTTAGATAAATTAAATAGAACTCCACTATTACATGCTTCGTAAGAAGGACATGTTGACACAGTGGAAATACTTTTATCTAATGAAGCTAATATTCAAGCAAGAGATGAAGATGATATTACACCTTTACATCTCGCAAGCGTTGAAGGACACTGTGACACAGTAAAAACATTGTTATTGCATGGCGCGAATGTAGAAGCTTTAGATAAATTAAATAGAACTCCACTATTACTTGCTTCACAAGAAGGACATGTTGACACAGTAGAAATACTTTTATCTAATGAAGCTAATATTCAAGCAAGAGATGAAGATGATATTACACCTTTACATGTCGCAAGCGTTGAAGGACACTGTGACACAGTAAAAACGTTGTTATTGCATGGCGCGAATGTAGAAGCTTTAGCCAAATTAAATAGAACTCCACTATTACTTGCTTCGCAAGAAGGACATGTTGACACAGTAGAAATACTCTTATCTAATGAAGCTAATATTCAAGCAAGAGGTGAAGATGATATTACACCTTTACATGTCGCAAGCGTTGAAGGACACTGTGACACAGTAAAAACGTTGTTATTGCATGGCGCGAATGTAGAAGATTTAGATAAATTAAATAGAACTCCACTATTACTTGCTTCGCAAGAAGGACATGTTGACACAGTAGAAATACTTTTATCTAATGAAGCTAATATTCAAGCAAGAGATGAAGATGATATTACACCTTTACATGTCGCAAGCGTTGAAGGACACTGTGACACAGTAAAAACGTTGTTATTGCATGGCGCGAATGTAGAAGCTTTAGCCAAATTAAATAGAACTCCACTATTACTTGCTTCGCAAGAAGGACATGTTGACACAGTAGAAATACTCTTATCTAATGAAGCTAATATTCAAGCAAGAGGTGAAGATGATATTACACCTTTACATGTCGCAAGCGTTGAAGGACACTGTGACACAGTAAAAACGTTGTTATTGCATGGCGCGAATGTAGAAGATTTAGATAAATTAAATAGAACTCCACTATTACTTGCTTCGCAAGAAGGACATGTTGACACAGTAGAAATACTTTTATCTAATGAAGCTAATATTCAAGCAAGAGATGAAGATGATATTACACCTTTACATGTCGCAAGCGTTGAAGGACACTGTGACACAGTAAAAACGTTGTTATTGCATGGCGCGAATGTAGAAGCTTTAGCCAAATTAAATAGAACTCCACTATTACTTGCTTCGCAAGAAGGACATGTTGACACAGTAGAAATACTCTTATCTAATGAAGCTAATATTCAAGCAAGAGGTGAAGATGATATTACACCTTTACATGTCGCAAGCGTTGAAGGACACTGTGACACAGTAAAAACGTTGTTATTGCATGGCGCGAATGTAGAAGATTTAGATAAATTAAATAGAACTCCACTATTACTTGCTTCGCAAGAAGGACATGTTGACACAGTAGAAATACTTTTATCTAATGAAGCTAATATTCAAGCAAGAGATGAAGATGATATTACACCTTTACATGTCGCAAGCGTTGAAGGACACTGTGACACAGTAAAAACGTTGTTATTGCATGGCGCGAATGTAGAAGCTTTAGCCAAATTAAATAGAACTCCACTATTACTTGCTTCGCAAGAAGGACATGTTGACACAGTAGAAATACTCTTATCTAATGAAGCTAATATTCAAGCAAGAGGTGAAGATGATATTACACCTTTACATGTCGCAAGCGTTGAAGGACACTGTGACACAGTAAAAACGTTGTTATTGCATGGCGCGAATGTAGAAGATTTAGATAAATTAAATAGAACTCCACTATTACATGCTTCGCAAGAAGGACATGTTGACACAGTAGAAATACTCTTATCTAATGAAGCTAATATTCAAGCAAGAGGTGAAGATGATATTACACCTTTACATGTCGCAAGCGTTGAAGGACACTGTGACACAGTAAAAACGTTGTTATTGCATGGCGCGAATGTAGAAGATTTAGATAAATTAAATAGAACTCCACTATTACATGCTTCGCAAGAAGGACATGTTGACACAGTGGAAATACTTTTATCTAATGAAGCTAATATTCAAGCAAGAGATGAAGATGATATTACACCTTTACATCTCGCAAGCGTTGAAGGACACTGTGACACAGTAAAAACTTTGTTATTGCATGGCGCGAATGTAGAAGCTTTAGATAAATTAAATAGAACTCCACTATTACTTGCTTCGCAAGAAGGACATGTTGACACAGTAGAAATACTTTTATCTAATGAAGCTAATATTCAAGCAAGAGATGAAGATGATATTACACCTTTACATGTCGCAAGCGTTGAAGGACACTGTGACACAGTAAAAACGTTGTTATTGCATGGCGCGAATGTAGAAGCTTTAGCCAAATTAAATAGAACTCCGCTATTACTTGCTTCGCAAGAAGGACATGTTGACACAGTAGAAATACTCTTATCTAATGAAGCTAATATTCAAGCAAGAGGTGAAGATGATATTACACCTTTACATGTCGCAAGCGTTGAAGGACACTGTGACACAGTAAAACGTTGTTATTGCATGGCGCGAATGTAGAAGATTTAGATAAATTAAATAGAACTCCACTATTACATGCTTCGCAAGAAGGACATGTTGACACAGTGGAAATACTTTTATCTAATGAAGCTAATATTCAAGCAAGAGATGAAGATGATATTACACCTTTACATCTCGCAAGCGTTGAAGGACACTGTGACACAGTAAAAACATTGTTATTGCATGGCGCGAATGTAGAAGCTTTAGATAAATTAAATAGAACTCCACTATTACTTGCTTCGCAAGAAGGACATGTTGACACAGTAGAAATACTTTTATCTAATGAAGCTAATATTCAAGCAAGAGATGAATTTGATATGACACCTTTACATGTCGCAAGCGTTGAAGGACACTGTGACACAGTAAAAACGTTGTTATTGCATGGCGCGAATGTAGAAGCTTTAGCCAAATTAAATAAAACTCCACTAATACTTGCTTCTCATAATGGTTATGTTGACATAGTGGAAATACTCTTATCTAGCGAAGCTAATATTCACGCAAAAGATAGATATGGTATGACTTCTTTACATATCGCAAGCATTGAAGGACACTGTGACACAGTAAAAACATTGTTATTGAATGGCGCGAATGTAGAAGCTTTAGATAAATTAAATAGAACTCCACTATTACTTGCTTCGCAAGAAGGACATGTTGACGTAGTGGAAATACTTTTGTCTAACGGAGCTACTATTCAAGAAATAGAGTGAAGGACGCTGTGACACAGTAAACAGTTGATTATTGCATGGTGCGTATGTCAAAGCTTTAGTTTGAACTCCACTGTTCAGTAAAAAAGGAAATCTTTGCTTATTATTGTCTATTTACATTTAGGTTTATTTACATTTAGTTTTTAGTCAGATTAAGCTATTACTACACCTACTTCTGTAGGTAAACAATAAAATTTAAAGAGTCGGGTTTCATTGAGTAAAAAGAGTAAAGAATAAATGTTTTTGAGAATTCTAGCTCACTGCTAATCTCTTGTAAAGAAGTAAATCATATTCTCAATGATTCATTCAATGGAGCCAAAGCACTGTTATCAGATCCATTTAATCATTTAGAGTATCTTTCTAGTTAGTTATAGCGTTTTCGATTTATATGCACCGATGCTGCACGAACTAAAACTGATGCCGTGCAACCGTTCGTTTTATACTTTTCGGATCGCACTAACTCGGTGCCGAGTGTTCGATTTAGCTTCAGCTGATGCACGAAATATGCACTCGTGCAAGTTTTTTAGCACGAGGTCGAAGAGCTTTTAATGCATAATAAAAACACGATAAAATATTTCATAGAGTTAAGGTTAGGTTGTTTTGTTTCTTGACGCGCGCGCGTTCGTTTTATGGGTCGTTTTAACTCGGTGGTCGTGCTAATTTGCATTAGTTTAGAACTTGCTCGGTACCAGTGCAATATCAGTGCGTATAAATCGAAAACGCTATTAGAGTTTGTCAGTTTTATTTTGCAATTTGTTCATTACTGATTGAAGTGCTTAAGTCTGCAAATAAGAGAATGTAAAATACTTTTTAACGATCATAATAATATGACAAATGACATTTTTTGCGATGAATATTTTTTTGGCGCATCCAACTTGTAGTACATGTCCTTGATCGAAACTCGTATTGTATCATCACACTGGAGTGAATTTACTTTCATTACTAATCATCACTAAACAAAATTAAATGGATCTGTAAAATAATTTTTCCTAATTTGCTGTGTTAACAAAGCTATTTCCGCATCCATTTTGGGTGTGGAAATGAACCATTCCCAAACCCGAAATCTAGGGACTTTTTTTCGGTTGGTAACATACTGACATAAATTGTACAGGATGTCAGATGTCAGTATGAGTTTGTGGTTACAGGTTATGGCTGCAAGCCAGACAACAGAGAAATCGTTGGAATCATTGAATTTAAGTTTTAATTACTATTTGCAAAAGTACAATTATTATAAACATTTATGTTGACAGTAGAACTATCAGTGGAGTTGATAATTATACCGTGAGTTGAGGAAACATTCTCTTCATGGGTATTATTCCCCCCAACAGTGACTTGGCCGTTTTGTGCTGGAGTGCTCTCTGTTCTCTGTAATACTGTTTCAGAGTCATTTGAATTAGTGATCGTGGAACAGCCAGGGAGTTCAACGTTTGTTTCCTGGACAAACATTTTTGAAACTTCAATTTTGTTGCTTAAAGATGAATCAACATAACCCTCAGCAACTGCTGAGCTTTTCCATCCTCCAAAGCGTTTAATCGTCAAAAGATCACCGCCACTGTTTGCTACATGCGTAGCACTCGATCTCCGAAAGCAATGGCCTGTGAATAGGTGAGGATCTGGGAGCTGAAGAAAGGTAGCAATTTCTTTCGGAATCTTTCCCATGGTATTAATACCAATGGGACTATTAATACATAAACCGTTGCGGTAGGTTAAAAAGAAGCGGTCATGTTTAACAGTCTTAGGACGGAGACTGTTATACTTTTTAATCAATTTGATCCAGTTTTTGTCTGTTATGGCAAACATCCTAGGAACATAGTTTTTTGTTTTAGGTATATTTACGAGAATGGAATCTGATTTAAAATCTAGATCATTCAGGGACATATTTGTAAGTTCATCTCGCCTACAGGCGCCGTTGTACCCCATTATAAGGATAACCTACAATGTAAACCTATAGTGACACTTGAAAAGCAAAATTTGAAACCTACCTTCATAGCCAGGTATTTTCTATTATCGGCTTCCGCTATGAATCTTTTTATATCATTCTCCTCAAGAATTTTTGATTTTTTAGGGACATATCCCTGTGAAGAGCGTTTTAATAGGGCTTGAAGTTTTTTATAAGTGGAAATATCCACATTTTTATGGACATTCAGGCATGTTCGCAGCATTGAATACCTGCTCCATAACGTAGATGGTTCATATTTGTCTCGTTGCATATTGAAGTATGCTAACAGAACATTTTCTGATATCCCATTTATCCCATTCTCGGCACACCATTTTTGAAAATGTTGAAATTGTTTTTTATATTTGCCATGAGATTTCACGGGCAATAAATTTAGCATACTATTTTCTGCAATTTGCCGTATTTCTGGTGGGGTGCAAGAAATTTCTGAATTCATCTTCTAACTAATTTTGCACTTCAACGAATTTAACTTGCAAAAAATGACATTTATAGCGAGTCTACTTGATTCAAATTTAAAATTTTGTTTTAAATGGAGGCTTTGAAATAAAAGTGTCACCAACCGTTGCAAAATTCCCTAAATTAGCAAAATTGATTTTATTTGTATTAAAAAGCTATTTTATTTGCAAATTAGGAAAAATAACATGAAAAATTCGTTTTGTAAAACTTCCGAGCACTCGTCCTTTACAGGCACTCCTGCCTACGGCAGTCGTGCTGCAAACTGGACTCGTGTCGAAATAAGAGTTTTACAAAACTCGTGTTTCAATATACTAGTGTAACATTGGTTGATTAGATTGCAGCTTTTTAATAAAATTGTTTAATAAGATTAAAAATGTGTAATAAAGTATCATAAATTAGTAATGAGCGAACAATGTATTTGTTAAGTTAAAATATTTAAATACAGATTTAGTATTTAATAGCTTAATTAGATTTTTGTTTAAGAAGTGCAATCAGAATTATTTTGGATTATTTATTATAGCAGTTATAATTAATTATGTAATGAAAATATTGTCTTGAATATTCATATTAATTAAATAAAGTTGTATTAAAAGTGTTTTTATCAAACGTCCTTCTTTTTCTTATATAGTTTTATTTTAGATATAACTGAATTAATTTGACTATTTGATTACAGTAATACTTCAATTATTTGTAAGTACCTGTTACGAACCATTCAACTTTCTGTTGTGGGTTGGTTAGCTGCTTAGGTTCCAGTGGCGTGCGGTCCATGGAATGTCACCAAACAATGTTACCAAACTATTTTTATACGATTGCATAAGATAAGATCAGTGGCGTGCGGTGAGAATTTAGGCTAGGGAAGCAACCAGGATTTTAATTATAATACACCTAGGTACAGGCGCGGATTAACGGGGAGGGAATAATCCCCCCCCCCAATTTAGAAATAAGTTTACATAGAATAGAAACAAATAATGTTTGTTTAATTATTATTTATTAAAACAATTATTTTTCCAAAAGTTTCCCTCTCAAAATACTTCTCTGGATCCGCCCCTGCTAGGTACAATAAAAAACAGTGTTATGAATTTGTTGACTATCATTCTTTATTTAAAAAAAAAACTACTACTACGTATCAATTTTCCGGTCTTTCTTAGCAAAATACCGGTACAGGTTTTAATCTTTGTTGTTAAATTTAAAAGTTCTGGTTTTGATCTGCCTTTCTTAATAATTTGTAATTTCTCTCCAAAACTGTATGCGAAAAATTCGTTATTAATAATTTACAAACTGAACAAAAAATCGTCCCGATTCGGCTATATCGAAGGTACTCGAACCTTTCATCGAAGCAGTTGAATTTGCAGTCGTGACGATAATGCAATTTTAAATTTGCATACAGGCAAACTAAATAGAATTATTTGTCTTTAAAAAAATCCAACTTATAAATTAAAATAATAAAATGCGACAAAATATAGTCTCATTCGCAGATTTACATTACTTAAGTAACACTAAATCGAACAAATAACCAAATTATAATAAATAAACATTTGGGAACGAAGCATAATAAAAATAACGACCAAACAATGTTAGCCAGCCAAACAGCATCCATCTACTATATCACCCCACGCTCGCTGATTCTCGCCAAGGCTAAGAGAAGAGCATTTGTAAGCAGTGCTTATATGCAGTGTATGTAACACATTTGAATCGGTATTACCTTTCCGTGCAAGTTTAATGAGCCTAATTTAAAATAGTACTCTTAATAATTATACTTTTTGCTGTACGGAATTGATGTTGAGCATTAAGTTGATTAAATATTACAAATTTAAATAAACAATAACCAGAATTTTATAAAAATATTTTTGTTAGCATTGGTTTTTATTTTTAATAAATTCTCGAGGGAAGCATTGCTTCCCTTGCTTCCATGAACCGCAAGCCACTGGATAAGATTATGGTTATTATTTTTTTATTTAACGCCTACACTACGTGGGAACCAACATCTAAGGTCATCAAATCTGTCCCCCATCTAACATGCAACACGAATACACACATCCATAGTTGAGGTGACGGAACTTTCCAATTAGAAAAATCTCGTCGCCCCAAGTGGGATTCGAACCCACGACCCTTGAAACACGAGTGATGAACTGATACCACTCGTCCACTTATTATTTATTTAGGTATTTATTTATTAAGTATTATTGAATTAATTTTATTTATTTATTAAATTTGTAATACTTAATTAACTTAAAACTTTCAATTTCGTGCAGCAAAAATACTAAAATAGAGTGAGTACCCACTGCACAGAACGGTAATGCAGATTCAAATATACTACATATACTCATTTGCTTACTGCACTTTCGTTAGTGGATGGTGCACTATGGTGATGTGGGTGGCATCATATATGGTCACGTTAGTAGGTATTGGGGCAGTTGAGTCCAACCCCTCCCTTCCTACTTTTAGCCACGCCCCTTTCCCCTTCTCCCTTCTGTTAGCTCCTCCCCTTCGCTTTGATTGGTCGACGCCATCTTGGATGACACGCCTACTTCGCTCTGATTGGTCGACGCCATCTTGGATGACACGCCTACTTCTCTCTGATTGGTCGACGCCATCTTGGATGACACGCCTACTGCTCTCTGATTGGTCAATTAAGTCACCCTTACTGCTCTCTCATTGGTCAATTAAGTCACCCTTCCTGCTCTCTGATTGGTCAATTAAACCACCCCTATAGCTCTCTGATTGGTCAATTAAAATAAGAGAGTTGTCCGGATTATTGATTGAGTTGATCGGCTTCGCCCCTATAGCTCTCTGATTGGTCAATTAAAAAATAAAGGCGTTGTCCTGATTATTGATTGAATTGATTGTCCAATAGAAACCTCTAGAAGGTATTAATTAAACATAATAATAATTGAAGGGTTGTGCGCGCGCGTTACCCTGAGTATTGATTTGTAGATTAGCCCAATAGGAGGCAGGGATTCACAATATTGATTTTCCCTAACTGTTGTCACGTCCCTACGATTACGGAAATCTGTATTACCGACAACGTACTGAACTACCGACAGACGGAGCCATTTGTAAAAGGAATCGATATTACAGAAAACGAATTCATGCCAATTGTAAAAAGGATAGTTACGTACTTTATGCATGTTTTCAACTATTACAATAATAATAATAAGCGTATATTCAAAAGCATGAAAAAATTCTTGTTTGAAATTACCGAAATACCAGTTGAAAGGGTTAACATATGGAAAGATCACTAGTACTAACTAACTATAAACGAGATATATTTTAAATGTAAATACAAAGTGTGCAGATATTGATTAGTTGCAAAGAAGTAAGGGTGTGAAATGAACCGTAACAAGGGGTAAATGCATAAGTTATATTATGATGTATCCGTGATTGAAACGTCAATTACTTTTCATGAATTAGATTGTATAACTCTCCCGTAAAAAGACGTAATACATGATAAAACGATTACGTAACATTATATAGCACGATTCATTAAAGGGTGTTTGCATACAACTACGTACAAAACTAAAGGTCGTATTTCACCTCTTCTAAAATATTTAAATTAATCAGTCGCTTTATGAAATCTATAGAAAATTATGCAATTTTATTAAATAAGTCTAGAACAGTAGTCATGTTTTGTTAATTGTTTTCATTAATCTCGTATCAAATATATTCAGCAACTCTATATTTTGGAATGTTGATTAGTTGCAAAGAATAAAGGGTGTGAAATGAACCGTGATTGGGGTGTTGATTTAATTACTACAAGAGTACAGTTTGTCTGGATATTGATTTTTCGAATGGAAGGGGGAGTTAGGGTAGATATACCAACTGAACGGTTAACTTATTGAAAGCTCACTAGTACTAACCAACTATAAACGAGATATATTCTAAAAAGCGCAAAATGCAACAAGCATGTTAGTAAATAACTTAGGGAGAGTAGTAGTAGTAAATAGTTTCCTTCTTCATTTAATTTTGTTAATGTACTAAAGAGGGTCCTACTACCAACCGAAAATCAATAAATGTATGCGTACTTTGCAAATTCACCCTTTGTATCTGTTGATATTGAAAGAAAATTACTATCTAAATGTTTATACTATCATGCTAAAGATAGGAGGATATGTAATATAGGTGAACCGACATCGGATAACGATGTTATCTCTAGACAATATTTTAATTCACGAGCTATGCATACAGACGACCAACAACAACAACAGTTTAATGCAGGTGGTAAACGCATTGTTCCAGTAAGTTATCCCTTGGATGACACCGATGCTGCTGCTGCTGCTTCTAAA
Source organism: Agrypnus murinus (assembly GCA_929113105.1). NCBI lineage: Eukaryota > Metazoa > Arthropoda > Insecta > Coleoptera > Elateridae > Agrypnus > Agrypnus murinus. The sequence continues at coordinate 106,433,207 of OV816027.1, read as the reverse complement.
GTCTATGTAGCTGCTCAATTCGACTCTGCAGTACAAACTTTCACTACAATGACCGGTGAAACTCAGAACACCATTAAAGATCTAAAACAAAAGGCAGCAAAATTATACCCGAGAACATCCGACGAGCTGTATAAATCTCATGACGTATTGAAATATGTACATCATTGCGCTATGAAGATCTCAACTATAAATACTGTGTATTCTGTTCGTGCGTGACAGTTATTTGTCATACGTCATCATGAACACAATAGATCTCTTCGGCAGAGCTATGATGAGCACGACAGATGAAGCAATGGCTGCAACAAAACGCGGACCGAGAGGTTATGGTTTCAAATTAACACCAGAGGGCAATTTCGATGTTGAGAACCGACGTATAACTAATGTAGGCGCTCCTATCAACGATAACGATCTTGTCACGAAGCGTTCTGTACTAATGTTATCAGATAGCGATGAAGGTGTAATTGATGTTAAGAAAAGAAGACTTGTACACGTTAAAGGACCGCTTGACGACCACGATGTTTGTACGAAAAAGTATACCGACGAGCTGGTGGACGATGTTGAAAGAAAATTACTCTCTAATTGTTTGAGACAACGACGAGAGGATAAAGGACAGGGGTCGTACTATGATGCTAAAGATGGAAGAATTTGTAATATAGGGGAGCCTCTAGAGGATAAAGATGTAATCTCTAGGCAGTATTTTAACAATCGGGCTATGCATACAAACGATCAAATGCAGTTTAATGCAGATGGTAAACGTATTGTTTCAGTAAGTTACCCTATAGATGGCACGGATGTCACTTCTAAAGCTTATGTAGATGCTCAATTCGACTCTGCTGTACAAACCTTCATTACAATGACTACCGACACTCAGAACACTATTAAAGATCTAAAGCAAAAGGTAACAAAGGTTGACATTGAAACTAGTAAACTTAACAGTTTGCTAACAACGTTGGAAAAAGAAACAAAGAGAAATCACCTAATAGCGAATGATGAGATGGAAACTAATCATTCGAGTGTGTTGACAAAGATAGAAGAAACGAATAATACCCTAGATAGTAATCATAAAAAATTATTAGATAAAGTACAAGTGCTCGAGGATACTCAAAAAGTTATGCGATCATCGTTTGATGCCCTAATAGCCGAATCTGCAACACGTACGAACTCTTACAACATAAAGAGAGTGTACAATACCGACTAATAACGGAATTTACTACTACTATCGGTTGACCTAATCATATTGACACCATTTTTTATTCTAGTTTTAAGTGTATTATATCAAATGCCTGATTAGCGCAGATAGGAAACGTGGTGAGCCTTACGGGAATGCTGCGCAAATGCTTAGTTTGCTTATATCTTCGCTAATCAGTTATTTTTTTTCTTAGCCTAAATGTATCGTTGAAGAAATAAAAAAAAAATGTATTTAAACAAAGTTTTTAGTTTTACTAATGTCAATAACTCTCCAAACATAGCGATTTGTAGCAACAGCAGCAGCAGCAACACATCGATATGGTAAAGAAAGTAAGTTTCGCCGACGCAAGCATGAATAATATACATCATATGATAGTATGGGAGTATGCATACAGACAGGCAAGAAAGGGAGACTGGCAAACATTAGCTCTGGACAGATACCGTTTTCAAACAAGAATACATAATGTTGAAAAGCATCTGTGTGAAATTCTACAAGCTGATCATAGAGACTTTATCTATACGCAGAGATTTCAGAACACAGATTAGTCCGGCTGCAGTGGTGACCGAGTATAAATACAGGTACAAGCAGTCTCTTCTCTCAGTACCAGATGTTAGTTCACGAAGGTAACGGCTTTGTTAACAAGCTCATAGACAAGCTGCCTATTGAACTACATCTTCCTTCATATCAGTACTGTGGAACTGGTACTAAATTATCTAAAAGATTACAACGTGGCGATAAAGGTATAAATCCTTTGGACCAGGCGTGTATGCAGCACGACATCTCGTACGCTCAAAGCTCCGATTTGAACAGTAGACACCAGGCAGATCGTGTATTAGAAGAAGCCGCTTGGAAGCGTGTTAAGGCTAAAGACTCTAAATTAGGGGAAAAAGCATCAGCTCTGTTTGTAACCGGTATAATGAAGGCTAAAAGAAAGTTGGGAATGGGCGTAAAGACAAACAAACTGTCGGCGAAAAAGGGTCTCGCTAAAAAGATGATGAAGAAAACTGTCACTTTCAAAGGTGGCGTTTTAAAGAAGCTTGTTGGTGTAGTGAATCGTGCAAGCAAGAGACTCACGGGTAAAGATTTAATACATCATGCCCTGAGCGCTGCCAGAAGAATCATTCAAAACGTAGGCGGTCGAAAAAACGTTAAAGTACCCCGAATAATTCCTGTGCCTACAGCTACAGGGGGTATTTTACCACTCATACCAATTTTTGCTGGCCTCTCGGCTCTCGGTGCAATTATAGGAGGCGCCTCAGGGGTAGCAAAAGCTGTTAACACTGCTAATAGTAATAAGAGACAGCTAGAAGAAACTACACGGCATAATAAAAGTATGGAAGCTATCGCTTTAGGCGGTAAGAACGGGAACGCCCTTTACCTGAAACCGTATAGAGCTGGCGGAGCTGCATTGTACTTAAAACCATATGTCAGGCGGTCAAAAAACTGAATAACTTGCCTCGGAGACCACTTACAGACCTAGATATAATAAAACATGCTAAAGACATTCCCTATTTTAGAGGTGTCTATATGAGAACAAGTCTACCTGCAACGAAACCTTTGCAATTCGAAAGAGCTATTGTTAATCTTGACGACGCTGGAGGACCGGGTACTCATTGGGTTGCCTATAGAAAGGATCGAAACGTGGTTTTGTACTATGACCCCTTCGGAGACCTGAGACCACCATCTGAACTTGTGAAATATTTAGGGCCTCGCTGGGCCGTATACTACAACGTAGCCCAAGAACAAAAGTTCAATACATACAACTGCGGACATCTGTGTCTACGATTTTTGTATAAAAGAGAGGTGAAAGTGTAAATCGGTTAAGTATGGCTAGGACCATCACGGTGTACGGTACAGGAAACAGGCTTTCTACGGATCGTATTTATCCACCTATAACACTAGATCACGTGCGTTACGAATACTCACTAGGTTTAGTCGGCTTATATACAAGTCACACGATACGGAATATATACCCAGGCAAAAATAAATTTTATTACGGAGAAAAGGCGATAACTATTGAACCGGGTAGCTACGAGTTGGCTGAAATCGTTAACTATATAAAGAATCAAATTAGTGGCGATCCCGAAGAGGGAGATCTACTACTACAAATCAAAGCTAACACTAATACGGGAAAGTGTGAGATTGAATCAGCTACCGAGTTGATTGATTTTACCAAACCCGATAACATAGGATCACTACTAGGATTTAAGAAGCGCGTACTAGAACCCGGTAGTAGACACGTATCAGATCGAGTTGTCGATATACTTTCAACTCCAAACATCTTTGTAGACACGAATATTAGAGGCGGCTCATATAGAAACAATCAAGCAGGTCATACAATCTTCGAATTTGGTGTTTGCGTACCACCCGGTTATCTGATTGAAAAGGAGCCATCGCATGTGATTTACTTTCCCATCACTGTCACCGAGATCGACAACATTACCATTAGACTGGTAGACGCGAGAGGAGAGTTGATAAATTTGTCTGAAGACACTTTCACGAGCATCAGGCTAGAACTTAAACGTGAAAAATGGGAATAAACTTTAGCTATAAAAACATCAGCATATGTCCATCAAAGGTCATTCACCGTCGAACGTCGGCACGTGCAGACCTTCGATTAAAACTAACTAAAGCTCGTCGCCTTTTTCTTGAATCTTTAGGCTTTAAAGTACGATAACAGCAGCAGCAGCAGCAGCATGTCAAAACGAAGTAAAATGCATATTAACACCGACACCTTTACCATTGATAAATTAAACATATTTGGGAAGCCTCGCGTCGATACAGATATAATAAAAGAGGATTTTTATACCTATCTGCCGTTTACGCTAAATGCCAATCATTCCGACACCATTAGAATCAGCATACAAAATTCCGATAACGTTTTAGCTTTGTATGACAGCTATGTACTTGTTAAAGGTAGCATAACGCGTGCAGAAAACAAGCAATTCCTTCTGGTAAACAATTTTGCCCACTTTCTGTTTGATGAAATTCAACTAATATTAGGCACAAACCAGCTCATAGATGTCTGTAAACAGCCCGGCATTACAAGCACTATAAAAGGTCTCGTTTCACACGGCGCCGAGGATAGAGCTTTAACCTGTAACGCGTGGAACATTGGGATTACTAACGATAATGCTTTGCTACATAACCAGGGGAATAACGTTTTTCATTTCACGTGTAGAATAGCATTAAAAGATATCTTTGGATTTGCAGACGATTATAAAAAAGTAATACCTCATATGAGTTGTCAGCTAGTTTTAATTCGCTCCAAGAACGATTTTAATTGCTATAAAAGCGACGCAGGTGATGCAGGTACCAATGTAGATATCAAGAATGATAAGCTTTCGTGGGCAGTTCCGCATATACTGTTATCAGATGAAAGCAAAGTGAACCTGGTGGAGAGTTTAAGAGATAATTCTTCTATTATCGCTCCGTTTAGACGTTGGGAATTACACGAGTTACCCTCGTTGGGAACTACTAAAAACCAGGTTTGGCGCGTAAAGAACTCCAATGATCTAGAGAAACCGCGCTGGGTCTTTGTAGTTTTACAAGACGAGCGTCAGCTGGGTATAAGAACGGGTAACCCGACTACATTTACTCATTTGAACTTGGTCGACGTTAAGTTGTATTTAAATTCGCAAGTGTTCCCGCATCAGCGTTTAAATCTCGATTTCGACCGTAAGGACTACATTCCTGCGTATCTGAATTATACTCGTTTTCGCGAGAACTACTATGACGGTATAGGTAGAGGTGCGGCTGAGAGCTGTTTACTCAGCTACAAATCGTTTGAAACGTATCCCATTTTTGTTATTGACTGTTCAAGACAGGTAGAGAGTTTTAAGGATTCCACTGTCGATATTAGACTAGAGCTCGAGTCTTCAGCCGCATTTACGAACACAACTAAGGCGTATTGTTTGATCCTTCACGACGCATTAATCGAGTATAATCCGTTTAACGAGACCGTGACTAGACACGTATGCATACCGTAATGAAGGTTGCTAAACAAAATAAGTCACTAAACATATGTAACCTAGACGACTGCGATGATACATCTTTACAACGACGATCAGGCGAGGATGTTAGGAAACATGGCGACCTGTTACCTGTATCATGTAGAGCAATATTGAGCGGTCCATCTTCCTGTGGTAAAACTAATACTATGTTAGGTTTACTCATTAGCGAAAACGGATTAAAATTTGAAAATATCTACCTATACGCCAAATCTTTATTTCAACCTAAATATGAATTCTTAAGACGTGTTATGAAACCACTTACGGGTATGGGATATCATGAATTTAGCGAAAACGATGACGTAATCAGCCCCGGTGATGTTAAACCTAATTCAGTGTTCATTTTTGATGATATAATTTGCAGCAAGCAGGAAAAGATTAGAGAATATTTTAGCATGGGTAGGCATAAGGGTGTCGACTGTTTTTATCTAGGCCAAACGTACGCCAAGATACCGAAACATCTGATTAGGGACAATGCAAACCTAATTATTCTCTTTAGACAAGACGAGTTGAACTTAAAACACGTGTTTAGCGATCATGTTGTAGGAGACGGTATTAGCTATGATCAGTTCAAAAACATTTGCTCTCTTATGTTGGAAGGAGCCGCATGATTTCCTGGTAATTAATAAAGACAGCTCTCTAGACCGTGGCAGATATCGGAAGGGTTTTGATTCATATATAAGTTTATAATCAGAGTCGAATCGTTTAGTAGTCTCTGCATAGCCGACATGTCCAACACGTATGATCTGAGTTTAAAGCGTAAAATAATACATGCTCGTAATGCTATACGTAAGAAGTTTGCATACTTTCGTCGTGATAGAGCAGAAGCAGAACGTATGTATCGCGTCACGCACAATCCAGTTATATCACCACTGGAAACCATTGCTAAATCAGTTAACACCTCTAACGTACCCCTATTGAAAGTTAAAACACAACCATCTGCTGCTACTACTACTACAGCTAGTTACATTCCCCAGTTGAAAGTTAAAATACAACCTGCTACATCATCATCATCGGAAGCAGACGAAGAAGAAGAAGAAGAATCTAATAAAACTCTTGATCTCCCTACTCATTACGGTATGCTGATAGCTAACGCTGTCGGAAACAAAAATATAGATAGAACTAGATTCGGTATTAGATATAAAATTGATCGAGACGCGTGGACATTTGCATCTTCCCCTGTGACTATGCGTGATACAAACATCATAATTAAAAACAACGTTTTCAAAGCAACACCCGGTTTGTTTGACTTACTCACGTTTAGTGAATTAGAGTCTATACCATCGCAAGCTGATATCAATAATTATATGCAGATAATAGCCCTTACTAATGCGCATAAGAAATCATATAGACCACAGGGTAAACTAACAGCTGTTAAACATTGGAAGTATGATTATATAATTAAACCGAACTTACCCAGAATCAAAGGCTTAGGCATTAGACTATCATCATCATCATCGACAAATTTTAAAAAATTAAGCGATTGCAAAGTCGAATACGTCTACTGGAATAAGGCTAACGAGCTAGTCGACCGGCTTCGTTTGTTATATGCTGTAAAGAGTGCCGGCAACACTAGTCCACAGAATGAAAACGAAATAATATCAATTATAAGCGAACTTAAGGAGGAAGGCATCATAGAATAGAATATTTCGGGGGTATATAATGATATATTGCTTTAACATTGTTCAGTATTCATCAAACACGGTTGCTGCCAATATAATTATTTAAGACGTTGCTCTCTCGGTGTCGTTGAGATTAATTGTATGATAATGACTAGTGCTAAACAAACCGTTGTTGATGAAATACACAGGGCTGCTAGAAAAAACTTTCAAAGACGTCGCACTATAATAAAAGATTTCCAGGACTTGTTCCAGGCTGACTTAGCCGAGTTTATTCCCTATGCTAAAGTAAATAAGGGGTATCGTTACATACTGCTGATGATAAACTGTTATTCGAAATATCTGTATGCACGACCGTTGAAAACTAAATCCGGAGAAGAGGTGACACAGCAGGTCCGCAGCATCTTTAAGAGTTCAGTCATACCCAAGAATCTTCAGACGGATCTCGGGAAAGAGTTTTACAATAAACATTTTAAACGATTAATGAAAGAGCACACTATAAATCATTACTCTACATATTCCGTAATTAAGGCTTCGATAGTTGAACGCGTTATCCGTACAATTAAGCAAAAACTGTATAAAGAGTTTAGCTACCGTGGATCATTTAAATGGATAGATATATTACAGAGGGTAGTTGACAGCTATAACAACACCAGACATAGAACGATAGGCCGAGCTCCTGCTACTGTTACACCTACGACCCAACTAGCCGTTTATGACACTAATGTAAAAGCTGATGTCGCGGCAGGAAGTAAACGTAAACTAGACTTGAATGACCTCGTACGTATTAGTAAGTTCAAAGGGGCTTTTTCTAAGGGATACACGCCCAACTGGTCAACTGAATTATTCAAAATAGTTAAAGTTCAATTTACAAAACCTGTCACATATCTGCTGGAAGATCTTCATGGGGTTGCTGTTCGAGGAGCTTTCTACGAGTTCGAGTTGCAGAAAACCAAACAGCCAGACGTTTACTTAGTTGAAAAAGTACTTAAACACCGCAGCAATGGTGACATTTACGTCAAATGGCTTGGTTTAAACGAAAAGTCCTGGATAAAGGCTGAAGATGTTCTCACATAACATCTAAGTTCATTTATAAATGATATACTCTCATATAGTTTCATGCATATGTAAGTTATATTTAGTAAAAGGATTATACTTCTATATTACTAAGTTAAAGTTAATCTAAGTAATTTAGACAATGGTATACTCATATAGTTTAATGTGTATGTGTCTCTCTCTCTGTGTGTGTGTGTGTGTAGTTTATTTTAAGTAAAAGAAAAAAACTGTTAGCATATAAGTTGATTTAAGTTAGTTTATAAAATGATATACTCATATAATCTCATGCATATGTAATTTATATTAAGCAAAAGTATGAAATAAAAACCAATAAAAATTATTTATCGAGTTTCATTATTATTATTATTATTATTAGTTCATAAAACATGTTAGGAGAAGAAATAATTCAGATAAGTATTATATTGTCTTACGCCTCTATGAGGGTTACGAATGAAAGAAAATCAATATTGTAGACCCCTCAGTGCTTCTAACGATTCAGTAGTTCATATACTTTTTTCAAGCATTTTTATGATTTTCAGGGCTTGGGTATATATGCAAATCAATAATATCCATTACTACTACTATTACATCCTTCCTTTAACACTCTATAAAACACTATTTTTCATTTAATTTGACGTTAAGACTTGATATCTAGGATAATACATTTCTAAGTATTTTGCATACGTTTTTATGGTAAATATGCTCATTCGCCTTCAAAACATAAAGATAAATAAATATCGTATACCTATAAGCATGTACAGTGACACCCGACAAGAGAAAGCAATAACATAATTGTTAATAAAAATGAATTATTATTAATAATAATAAAAACAATGGTAGCTATGTATTATTATGTAAGTAATTGACGTTTCAATCACGGATACATCATAATATAACCTATGCATTTACCCCTTGTTACGGTTCATATCACACCCTTTATTCTTTGCAACTAATCAATATCTGCACACTTTGTATTTACATTTAAAATATATCTCGTTTATAGTTAGTTAGTACTAGTGATCTTTCCATATGTTAACCCTTTCAACTGGTATTTCGGTAATTTCAAACAAGAATTTTTTCATGCTTTTGAATATACGCTTATTATTATTATTGTAATAGTTGAAAACATGCATAAAGTACGTAACTATCCTTTTTACAATTGGCATGAATACGTTCTCTGTAATATCGATTCCTTTTACAAATGGCTCCGTCTGTCGTAAGTTCAGTACGTTGTCGGTAATACAGATTTCCGTAATCGTAGGGACGTGACAACAGTTAGGGAAAATCAATATTGTGAATCCCTGCTTCCTATTGGGCTAATCTACAAATCAATACTCAGGGTAACGCGCGCGCACAACCCTTCAATTATTATTATGTTTAATTAATACCTTCTAGAGGTTTCTATTGGACAATCAACTCAATCAATAATCAGGACAACGCCTTTATTTTTAATTGACCAATCAGAGAGCTATAGGGGCGAAGCCGATCAACTCAATCAATAATCCGGACAACGCTCTTATTTTAATTGACCAATCAGAGAGCTATAGGGGTGGTTTAATTGACCAATCAGAGAGCAGTAAGGGTGACTTAATTGAACAATGAGAGAGCAGTAAGGGTGACTTAATTGACCAATCAGAGAGCAGTAGGCGTGTCATCCAAGATGGCGTCGACCAATCAGAGAGAAGTAGGCGTGTCATCCAAGATGGCGTCGACCAATCAGAGCGAAGGGGAGGAGCTAACAGAAGGGAGAAGGGGAAAGGGGCGTGGCTAAAAGTAGGAAGGGAGGGGTTGGACTCAACTGCCCCAATACCTACTCACGTTATTATTAGATGCTCGGTGGTCAAATAAATTTGATTATTTATTCCTTAATTGTTAATTAAGTGTTACTTATTAAACACTGTATATCTGGAAATAATACTGAATTTAAGAAAATTTTATTACTTTAAGTTACAATTATTTCATAAACGGAAATAATTGTATTTAGTTTGATTCTACGCAAAGTTAAAGTTATCGAGCGACTGCAAATTGGGCTGCTTCCGTATAAGGTCCGAGTATTTCCGATGCCCTTGAATCGCGTCATTTCTGTTTGTAAATTAATAGAGAAAGAATTTTCTTGCAGACAGTTTTAGAAAGAAATTATAAATTGCTGATCAAGACAAACGAAAACCAGAACTTTCAATTTTTTTTCATTTATTTAGTAAAGATTAAAGCGTGCAACAGATATTTTAAAATTGAAGCCTACAAAAATTTGTGGCTAACAGCCCGTAGTAGTTTCTGTAGTTCTTACCTTCTTTTTAATTATGAAAAAGGTGTTTGGAATAAGAATATAATTTTCCAACATATCCACATAATTGAGGTGCATTATAAATACTTCTTTTAATAAAGATTATAATCTGCTATCACAATTTTCATAAAGTATAAGCGAAAAGTTCTTATTTAAAAATATTTTTCATTTTCCCCTTTACGATAGTGTAATTTTCTTGATAAGGCAACCGAAAGGGAAAGTAAAACATGCGAGGTGGTTGCTAGGTATGAAAAACTTTCGGTTCCTGAACAACGAAGTAAAACTGTCAATTTTTTAAAAATATAATATTATAAGGTGGCTGTTGTCAACATTACCTTGGTAACAATACTGTTGTATATACGAGGGGGTATTGATAAATAGTTGGGCTTGAATAGTTCTAGCAGGCAAAAATAAATCGCGTTGCTATGAAAACAAGTTGAAACTTTGACAAGTGCACGTGCAAAGTGTCAGCCCAAAAGGTGATGTTATTTTGAAATTGTGATTAAGAAAAGTAAACCATGTCAGATGAAGATTGGAACTTCAGCAAAATCGAGTGTCGTTCGGTTATCAAGTATCTGTTTTTGAAGGGATTGTCTGGTAAAGAAATTTATGATGACATGTTAACAACGTTAGGAGATCAATGTCCATCCTACTCAACCATTAAAAACTGGGTTGCTGATTTTAAACGTGGAAGAAAAGGTGTCACCGATGAGAAGAGGTCTGGGAGACCGATTTCTGTGTCAACGCAAGAAAACATTGATGCTGTCCATGATATGATTTTGGATAATAGACGAATCGGCCTAAAACGCATATCAGAGACTTTGAATATCTCATACGAACGCGTTTTTCATATCGTTCATAATGAATTGGGATTGAAAAAGCTATCCGCAAAATGGATACCCAAATGTCTCAATGCTGATCAAAAGCGATTGAGGGTGACAACATCTCAGTGGATATGCAATCAATTTAACGATAGAAAATCAAACTTTTTGGATCGCCTTGTTACAATGGATGAAACTTGGATTCATCATTATGATCCAGAAACTAAAGAAATGTCTAAGGAGTGGAAACATTGTAGCTCTCCTCGGCCCAAAAGGTTTCGTGTGCAGAAGTCTGCTGGAAAAGTTCTTTCCTCTATTTTCTGGGACAAAGATGGTATAATTTTCGTGGATTACTTGGAACCTGGAAAGTCAATCACGGAAGAATATTACGCATCACTATTAACCAAACTTCGAGCGAAAATTGTGGAATCACGGCGAGGAAAACTTACCAAAGGCGTCTTGTTTTTGCAGGACAATGTGCCCGCCCACAAATCACGTATTGCCCTACAAAGAATTAATGAAATCAGCTTTGAAATTGTCGACCATCCGCCATATTCTCCCGATTTGGCCCCATCGGATTATTATCTCTTTCGGAAACTCAGAAAATCATTGAAAGGACGAAAATTTACATCAAACGAGATGGTAATTGATGCTGTGGAGTCGTGGTTTGCAGAACAGGATAAAACTTTTTTTTCTAAAGGATTAGAATTACTCTTTGAACGATCCATTAAATGTATAGAGTTGAAAGGTGATTATGTTGAATAAAATACTATTACTTCGAAAACATGTAGTTTTTTTCTAGGCTAGGCCAACTATTATACCTCCTCGTACAAGCATTATTTTATTATAATCACTGAATCATCATTTTATTTATTTAATTTACGGTGGTTAATAAATGTCAAGGGGAGAATGAAAAGTTTAATATCTTACACGCTGCGAAAGCCCTTTTAGGTGCTCGGTGTTTTTAACTAACCTAGGCTACGGTTCGCCTCGGCCAATCAAAAACACCTTGCACCTAAAAGTAAGCTTTCGCAGCTTCTAATGTACATAACTATTATAAGCCTAATAATTATGATACTGTTTTTACTACACCTAAATATAGTAAAATCAAAATCATTGTTGCTTCCCTTGGTTTTAATTCACAATAATGTGTGTTATATGAAAAAATTAATAAGCCGAAAAGTTTCGTAAATCCTTCAAGTTGATTTAAAAACTAAAGCATTTTACGCTTATGTTGTCTTGTGTAGTGCCATTTTCCAATTACATTGTTGGAGTGCAATTGTGCAATTACGTTGTCGTTTATGCGATGCAATAAGTGCATTGCTGAAATGTCACTCAAAAGGATTTCTGGAAAAATCAATGCAAATTATTACGTTAGTCTAAATTTTCTCTTAGAAATACAGGAGAGTCACAAGTTACATGGTACATGAATTGCACGAGTCTTGAATAGCAGTCACCTAATAAAAAATGTACATACGTCCGTAGATGTGGTAGACCATGCTGACAAGCGATGATGTTACAAACCATACCGTAGGTGAAAGCTATGACAGAAGCGGGTTCCATTCTGGTTATAACTGACTTTCTGAGGAACGACGGCCATGGCTGAGTTCGTAGTCGGGATGAAGAGCGCTAACAATAGCTAGTCTCTTTGTAACACTTTTTTTCTACAGAGGGGTTTGAGTCTCGTACAAGACGGTACCGAAACATGTTGTTACAGATTGGTGATCTAAGGCAAAGATGCGTCAGATATTCTAGCTTGTTTACAATGGCGTAGCATGCATTGTGGCTGAGGCAGTCGAACGCCTCTTGCATGTCAAACGTCCTCACAACTGCTGGGATGCCAAATAAACTGTAGAGTAGGCTCAAGGCTGAATTCAAGAGGGGGATGGGGAGGGTTAAGGGGTCTGAACCCCACCCTCAAAAAAACTAAACTTAATAAATAAATGACAACAAAATAAAATTATTTTTTTATTCTGCGTCTACCAAAAAACTTCCTAAATTTCAAAATTGCGACTTTTTGTTTAGAAAAGGGAATAAAAGTGACATTGACACAAAAAATTACATTAAAAGCTAGTTTCATAAGTCATTGTTCTCCATAAAACGAGCCGCTTGCGGCGATAAGTTTGGACTCTGGACTTTGAGTTTGGAGTTGGGACTGGAAGTAGTGCAATAAATCTAGCCTTATGAAGTTCTTTATACTATAACATTCGTTAAGATAACAAAAGCAAAATAAGATAGACTTGGTCTCCTCGATTTCAGAGGCAAACGCCTCTTACACGGTCGGTCACGTTGGATAAATTGACTTGCTATGTTTACGCAGTAGTGTAAACATAATATCGAGTAGGAAGGTTTTCGGGGAATCCCAGGAAACATTTGAGTGTTTCGTTTATTTGTTTCTTTGTTTTTGGTGTCGAACAATGTCGAAAAGAAAGCAAACTACAACCAAATACTTTAACATTATTAATACCGGAAACTTATTTTGAAAAATGGTAGACAAAATTTAATAGCGCCTCTTGCGCCTTGCGCGGTGTGCAAATAAACCTGACATTTTTGGAAAGTAATTAAAAAATAGTTTAGATAAATTGTAAAAGTTTATATATTTTAGCATAACTGCAATAAACCATCGTTTAACAGAAATAGTGCTATTATTTAATTAGAAGCAGGTTTCTTGCACACCCATCTGGGAAAATGGCGCTTCAAAATGTCCTTCATGTCCCCTGTTTTTATATGATAAAATATATGGGGTTTCCGGTATTAATAATATTAAAGTATTCGCTACAACGCTAGCTTATTCACAATCATATAGAATCATTACAATAATACATTTCTATTATTGTAAAAACCTTGGAAAGTAAGCTATTACTATAGCAACAGCATAGTGGTTAACAATTTTCTTTATATGTCTGTAAGACTGACCAGTAAAGTCTTGACCAACCTTTATTTGTAAATAATTTAAAACAATACGTTTTATCCGATTTAAATTTGTTTTTATAAACGTATTTAAAGCTAAAAATATCTTTTTTATTTAATATTAGTTTTATTTTAATTTTTCCGTATTTTATATTTAATAAATACGATGGAATTAATTAATTTCCAAATTTAAAATGCTGAGAGCATACGAGTACATTACCATTTAGCGGCGCACAATGAAACCTTACTTAAAATTTCTGTTGGTCGATAGATGGCTGATAGGAATTTATTGACAGTTTACAGAAAATGTATTTATATTATAGATTTTAAATTTAAAATCTATCTTCTATATATTTAAAACGCAAGGCTTATTTTTGTTCCAGTTCGTTTGAGAATTCCACGAGCCCGATTTACGTCATTCTTTTCAACCAAACTTTCAAAAAGTTTGGTTACTAGGATCTCTATTTCTGTAGTCCGTTACAGTCCGTTGCAGAATCCAGAAGTGATACAAAGCAAGTGCTATATGGATTTTATGTAGTTTTTAACGCTGATATCTCAAATAATTATTAAAAAAATCGACTTTAAAATCTAATTTCTGATGACACTGAGTTTTCAGTGCAACAACAAACGTCACTACGGAGGCAGCTAAAGCCACTAGCTCACTTACCGTGAGACAACCAATCCCAAAGTATATTATCAATGATTAGAAGTAATAATGCGCGTAGAGATATACAAGAAAGAGTTATAATAATGGGATATCGCGCAACAGAGAAGAAAGAAAAAATAAGTTGCAGCCGTCTACACGTGTTTCACACTTATTAGTGATCATCAGGACGGCATAGCAGATGGAATAAATATAAAAGCAACTCACTCAGAAAGATGTAACAACACAAGGTTTCACTGATAGCAGCCAACCGCACTTTTGCAGTATCGGCCTGAAGACACTGAGTTTTCAGTGCAACAACAAACGTCACTACGGAGGCAGCTAAAGCCACTACCATGAGACAACCAATTCTTTACTGAAAGTATTACTAAACACCAAAACGATTATTTAACAATGTTTATTTTCGAAAAACTTTTAGAAAATAAGAGAATTATTGTGCTATTTGATGGCTTTGATGAGGTACCTGGAATCTCTTAGAGATGAGATTTTTAAAGTGATCAAAATTATATCTGCATCTAATTATTACACCTGCATCTCTACTAGACCAAATTTAAAGCTTTACCTAGAAAATGAACTGGATACCTTTAGCATTACCATCCATCCTTTTAGTGAAGCTGATCAAACGACATATTTAACACAATTCCACAAGTGTGGGGAGGAACATTTAAAACCAATTTCTGAATTTGTTGGAAAGTTGTTATGTGCATCCAAGCGCAACCTTAGCGAACAAGATGAAGAATATACAGGCGTACCATTACAAACAATGTTATTGGCGGAAATTTTCGCAGATGAATGTAAATATTTTATAGAGAAATGTCATTTTAAATGTGAGTATTTCGATCTAGTGTACTTATACAAGCACTTTATTGATAGAAAGGTTAAGATTGTTTGTAATAAGTTTGGTTGCCATTCAAGAGACACCTTTCGTTGCTATAAGAAGTATCGTTCAATGTATGCGTTGAAATTATTATTTACAACAGAAGATTTGAAGGGTTTGAACGTAGAAGAACAATTAAATCAAGGGATAGAATTTATTCCAGATTTTCTGAATAATATTCAAAAGAACGGTATAGATTTTGTACTAAATGAAGCACATGTTATGTTTGTACACAGGACATTTGCTGAATATTTAGCAGCCGAATGGTTAGTCAGCAATATAAATTATCAAAATCAGGGCTTAATAAAGAAAATATTTAAAAAGTTATTTCATCCATCATTTACTACTGTACGTAACATTTTTGATCGCATACTTACTGAAGATTGTCCTTTACATTTGGCAATAGTAAATCGTCAAGTAGTCACTGCTAAGAGGTTGCTGTCATTCAACCCAAGTCATTTATTAGATGTGGATAAGGGAAACAGAACTATTATTCATTTGATAGGATCTTGGGGTATTCATCATCCTCTCGATTTTCAAACTGCAAAAATTCGAAGGATACGTAAAATGACAGCTGAAGATCCTATGAAAGAGATTATTCAACTTCTTCCTGTTGGAAGAATAACACCTAGTCAAGATACCCTTCTAGATTTCATCCCATTAGATTATGCTTTACAAAGTAGTTGTTTAAACATGGCTGACGCTATTTGTGCTAAATTAGAAAGCTTTGATGATTGTATTACTGTAAATGATGCAAATTTATTTTCACATTTGCATACATATTTAAGGAAATTTCAATATGGTTCTTTAGGTTCTGTCTTGATTAAACATTCAATTACTAAAGAATTGGTGGATACTCTTAAAGAAATTCTAGAAAGGAAAGATGAAAAAGTTGAATTTCACAAAGCGATTGTACAGGTAAATGTTACAGAAGCATCTATAAGATTATGCTCTGAAGAGAATATTAACAAGGTTGATTGTTATGGTTTCTCTTATCTTCACAAAGCTGTAATAGTAGGTGATACTATAATGACTCAGTTATTAGTTGCAAACAATGCAGATGTCAATTCAAAAGATACTACAGGAAAAACATCTTTACATTGGGCGATTATACAAAGTAAATTTAATACAATGCCCCTTTTATTGTCTACTCATGCAGATGTAAATGTAGTTGATAATAACGGCATGAGTGCCCTTCATTATGCAATTGTTGCAAATATCGATAACAAAGATAAAACTGTAAAGACGCTTTTAGAAAATGGTGCAGATATTACCCTGAAAGATAACTACGGTAAAACTGTTCTCCACTATGCTCTGCATTACAATCAAATAGGCATTCTTAAATTATTACTCAAGTTTGGAGCAAACATAAACGTAAGCAGTGACAACGTGAAGTGTCATCACTTATTAGAAGTGTTATCTAGTAAAGACTCTGATGGTGGCAGTATATTACACTGGACATCAGACAAAGGGTTTTCGGATCTAGCGGATTTACTTATATTGTGTGGGGCGAATGTAGACATTCAGGATGATGATGGTAATACACCTCTAAGCTGGGCTGCACAAAGTGGTCATCATAATGTATTAACTGTATTATTGTCTCACAAAGCAAGGATCAATACAAAAAATAAAACGGGGCTTACTGCTTTGCATTACGCTGTACTTAATTACAATGATGACATAATAAAAACACTCTTGTCAAATGGAGCTAATGTCCAAGCAAAAGATAAAGGTGGTATGACACCTTTACATATTGCAATCTCTGAAGAACGCTATAGCACAGTAGAAACCTTACTATTGCATGGTGCAAATGTAAAAGCTTTAGATGATGGCAACAGAACGCCACTGCTATATGCAGCTTTTGCAAAGAAAGATGACACTGTGAAAATACTTTTGTCAAAAGGGGCTAACGCTAATTCAAAAGATAAGGATAGTTGTTGGACTTGTTTACATCTTGCAAGTTGTCTAGGACACGGTGACACTGTAAAAACCTTATTATTGCATGGTGCGAATGTAGAAGCTTTAGATAAATTAAATAGAACTCCGCTATTACTTGCTTCTCACGAAGGACAAGTTGGCGTAGTGGAAATATTTTTATCTAACGATGCTAATATTGAAGCAAAAGATAAAGATGGGGTGACAGCCTTACATTTGGAAAGCTATGCAGGACACAGTGCCATTGTAAAAACCTTATTATTGCATGGTGCGAATGTAGAAGCTTTAAATAAGTTAAATAGAACTCCACTGATACTTGCTTCAATAAAGGGACATTCTGACGTAGTGGAAATACTTTTATCAAATAGGGCTAATGTCCATGCTGAAGATGATAATGGTGAGACAGCATTACATTTCGCAAGCTGTAAAGGATTCTATGACACTGTAAAAACATTATTATTGCATGGTGCGAATGTAGAAGATTTATCTAAATCAAATAGTACTCCACTATTACTTGCTTCTCAAGAAGGACATGTTGACATAGTGGAAATACTTTTGTCAAATGGAGCTAATGTTAAAGCTGAAGATAGTGATGGTAAGACAGCATTACATTTGGCAAGCTATGCAGGATACAGTGCCATTGTAAAAACCTTATTATTGCATTGTGCGAATGTAGAAGCTTTAAATAAGTTAAATAGAACTCCACTGATACTTGCTTCAATAAAGGGACATGCTGACGTAGTGGAAATACTTTTATCAAATAGGGCTAATGTCCATGCTGAAGATGATAATGGTGAGACAGCATTACATTTCGCAAGCTGTAAAGGATTCTATGACACTGTAAAAACATTATTATTGCATGGTGCGAATGTAGAAGATTTATCTAAATCAAATAGTACTCCACTATTACTTGCTTCTCAAGAAGGACATGTTGACATAGTGGAAATACTTTTGTCAAATGGAGCTAATGTTAAAGCTGAAGATGGTGATGGTAAGACAGCATTACATTTGGCAAGCTATGCAGGATACAGTGCCATTGTAAAAACCTTATTATTGCATTGTGCGAATGTAGAAGCTTTAAATAAGTTAAATAGAACTCCACTGATACTTGCTTCAATAAAGGGACATGCTGACGTAGTGGAAATACTTTTATCAAATAGGGCTAATGTCCATGCTGAAGATGATAATGGTGCGACAGCATTACATTTCGCAAGCTGTAAAGGATTCTATGACACTGTAAAAACATTATTATTGCATGGTGCGAATGTAGAAGATTTATTTAAATTAAATAGAACTCCACTATTACTTGCTGCGAAAGGAGGACATGTTGACGTAGTGGAAATACTTTTGTCAAATGGAGCTAAAGTTAAAGCTAAAGATGAGGATGGTCTGACATCCTTACATTTCGCAAGCTCTGCAGGACACGGTGACACTGTAAAAACCTTATTATTGCCTGGTGCGAATGTAGAAGATTTATCTAAATCAAATAGTACTCCACTATTACTTGCTTGTCGAGAAGGACATGTTGACGTAGTGGAAATACTTTTGTCAAATGGAGCTAATGTTAAAGCTGAAGATGAAACTGGTCTGACATCCTTACATTACGCAAGCTATGCAGGACACGGTGACACTGTAAAAACCTTATTATTGCATAGTGCGAATGTAGAAGATTTATCTAAATCAAATAGTACTCCACTATTACTTGCTTGTCGAGAAGGACATGTTGACGTAGCGCAAATACTTTTGTCAAATGGAGCTAATGTTAAAGCTGAAGATGAAACTGGTCTGACATCCTTACATTACGCAAGCTATGCAGGACACGGTGACACTGTAAAAACCTTATTATTGCATGGTGCGAATGTAGAAGATTTATCGAAATCAAATTATACTCCACTATTACTTGCTTGTCGAGAAGGACATGTTGACGTAATGGAAATACTTTTGTCAAATGGAGCTAATGTTAAAGCTGAAGATGAAACTGGTCTGACATCCTTACATTACGCAAGCTATGCAGCACACGATGACACTGTAAAAACCTTATTATTGCATGGTGCGAATGTAGAAGCTTTAGATAAATTAAATAGAACTCCGCTATTACTTGCTTCTCGAAAAGGACATGTTGACGTAGTGGAAATACTTTTGTCAAATCGAGCTAAAGTTAAAGCTAAAGATGAAAATGGCCTGACATCCTTACATTTCGCAAGCTCTGCAGGACACGGTGACACTGTAAAAACCTTATTATTGTATGGTGCGAATGTAGAAGCTTTAGATAAATTAAATAGAACTCCGCTATTACTTGCTTCTGAAAAAGGATATGTTGACGTAGTGGAAATACTTTCGTCAAATGGAACTAATGTTCAAGCCAAAGATGAAGATTGTCTGACATGTTTAGGACGCTGGGAAGCTGTGACATAGTAAAAATGTGATTAATGCATGGTGCGAATGTACACAGAAGCTTGAGATAAATGAAATAGATCTCCACTGTTCAGTAAAAGCAAAGATATTTGTTTATTACATACTGTAATGATTAATTGTTTTTTAATTTTTAGTCTAATTAGGCTAATACTATACGTACTGTAATGCTTTCTCTGTTTTTGTTGTAATGAAAGACTATTACTATTACTAATATGCTTTATTCTGGTCTTTTGGTGGTGAGATGGTGAGAGAATGAATGTTAGAATCTTTGGTTTATGAATTATCTTTCTGACTGTTTACATTTCGTTGCCTTGAATACTCCAAATTATCCAAGGCACCGGTGATTATTACAGTACTTTTCTACTAAATATGATAGGTAAACAATAAAATGTAAAAGAATCTGAGTAGGTATTGGGACACCTGGCCCAGACATTTTTGCGGGGATGCAGTCGTCGTTAAGTACGGAATCTGCATTACCGACATTCTGTATTACCGGCATTTGGTTCGTCACTCGGCTAAATGGCAACGCTGTTGCTAGGGGAAAACAGATGGCGCCAGTGTCGTTTTTGTACCGACATTCTGTATTATCGGCATTTGGTTCGTCACTCGGCTAAATGGTAGCGTCGTTGCTAGGGGAAAGCAGATGGCGCCGGTGTCGTTTTACGTGATTTTTGTACCGACATTCTGTATTATCGGCATTTGGTTCGTCACATGGCTAAATGGAGTTAGTGTTACTAGGGGAAAACAAAGGGCGCCAGTGTCGTTTTACGTGATTTTTGTACCGACATTCTGTATTATCGGCATTTGGTTCGTCATCATGAAGAAAGCTGTATTACCGATTACGGGCGTTCTACTGATTGTTAATAGGGGGAGCCAAGGTTTATCATTTTATATTAATAAATTTTACCGATTTCTTAAAATAATTATCGTCGTCATTAATACTTTAATTACATATAATAATTTAAGATAATTAATTCAGCATTAAAATTTTAAACGAAAATCACGGAACAATTTACGGATAATAATAATAATAACAATAATTATAATGTCTTTATTTCCCTTACAGGCTTACACCCAAATAGGGAAAAATATGAATTTACAAATGTTTTCATCGTTTATGCTATTCTCCTGTAATATCTCATAGGTAATGTGTAAAGAGCGGAAAATATGCAATGTGCATTTTATGATGTTGATGAAATAAGAATTATTTGTAGATTCAATTAAAATGCCTAAAACCTAAAATTTAAGGCTTTAATATTATTGTTTATTGTATATTTTATATCAATAAATGCGAAACTCCGTGTAATGCAATAATAATGCAACAATGTAACATAACTGTATACATCGGTGTATACATAAAATAAACTTGATGTTGATGAAATAAATAATAGAAACAAAATTTAATTTATGATTTGATTTATTGAAATTTCCTTATTCTTATAACAAATAAGTTTTTACTAATAATATTTAGTTATTACTAGTTAGTTAATAGTATATTATATACATATTTGTTGCATTTTTTTTTGTCGAAACCCATGCATTTTTTGTCAAATTTCGTTGCATTTAAATGTGCATATGTTTTCTTTTTGCCTTGCATTTTTCCGCTCTTTAGTAATGTGTATTGTGGTGACAAAATTCACTTGGTATTGTTATGTCTGTTTGTGTTGGTGAATATTTCACCATTTACAACATAATCATGAATAAAGTGGTTGGTGTATTTTTGCATACGAAACAATGGAACATTTATTTACGTTTAAATTTAGGCGATTAGCTTTACACCAATCACATAGAAAGTTAATGTTAGACTGCAAATATAAGCAATCATTGATATCTCGTACTTGATGATATATTTTTAAATCGTCAGCAAATAATAGTTTCTCGCAGTGTATAGATTGATGATGATGATGAATACCACGTAGACACGTCCATTCGTGACGGGTATCTTGGAATACGTTCTGCTTGGTTCGGACATCTTGTATCCCAACCCTCTGGCGTTTAATGTCATGCTTACCTTGCTATCTCTCTCTCTCTCTCTCTCTCTCTCTCTCTCTCTCTCTCTCTCTCTCTCTCTCGCTCTCTCCTTCTCACTCTCTCCTTATCATCTATTAGAGAGGACGCATTAAAGAGTCTTCTCTCTCTCTCAATGTCTCCTCTCTCACTCTCTTGCTCTTTCGCTCTCTCCTTATCACCTATTAGAGGACGCATTAAAGAACCTTCTCTCCCTCTCTCACTCTCTCACCCTTCATCCTAATGCTAGTAAATGAAACAGTAATGGATAGAAGTAACCGTTACGTCTACTGTTCTGGGACTGGTTCTGACGGTTTTGTTATTCAAAAAGGCGTAAAAGCACACGATGTTTACTAAATTAAATGCGGGCTGATTACGAGAAGTCTCAGTACCGTCTACGATTATGTCCGAGAACATCCGACGAACTGTATAAATCTCATGACGTATTGAAATATGTACATCATTGCGCTATGAAGATCTCAGCTATAAATACTGTGTATTCTGTTCATGCATGACAGTTATTTGTCATACGTCATCATGAACACAATAGATCTCTTCGGCAGAGCTATGATGAGCACGACAGATGAAGCAATGGCTGCAACAAAACGCGGACCGAGAGGTTATGGTTTCAAATTAACACCAGAGGGCAATTTCGATGTTGAGAACCGACGTATAACTAATGTAGGCGCTCCTATCAACGATAACGATCTTGTCACGAAGCGTTCTGTACTAATGTTATCAGATAGCGATGAAGGTGTAATTGATGTTAAGAAAAGAAGACTTGTACACGTTAAAGAACCGCTTGACAACCACGATGTTTGTACGAAAAAGTATACCGACGAGCTGGTGGACGATGTTGAAAGAAAATTACTCTCTAATTGTTTGAGACGACGACGAGAGGATAAAGGACAGGGGTCGTACTATGATGCTAAAGATGGAAGAATTTGTAATATAGGGGAGCCTCTAGAGGATAAAGATGTAATCTCTAGGCAGTATTTTAACAATCGGGCTATGCATACAAACGATCAAATGCAGTTTAATGCAGATGGTAAACGTATTGTTTCAGTAAGTTACCCTATAGATGGCACGGATGTCACTTCTAAAGCTTATGTAGATGCTCAATTCGACTCTGCTGTACAAACCTTCATTACAATGACTACCGACACTCAGAACACTATTAAAGATCTAAAGCAAAAGGTAACAAAGGTTGACATTGAAACTAGTAAACTTAACAGTTTGCTAACAACGTTGGAAAAAGAAACAAAGAGAAATCACCTAATAGCGAATGATGAGATGGAAACTAATCATTCGAGTGTGTTGACAAAGATAGAAGAAACGAATAATACCCTAGATAGTAATTATAAAAAATTATTAGATAAAGTACAAGTGCTCGAGGATACTCAAAAAGTTATGCGATCATCGTTTGATGCCCTAATAGCCGAATCTGCAACACGTACGAACTCTTACAAAAGAGAGTGTACAATACCGACTAATAACGGAATTTACTACTACTATCGGTAGACCTAATCATATTTACACCATTTTTTATTCTAGTTTTAAGTGTATTATATCAAATGCCTGATTAGCGCAGATAGGAAATGTGGTGAGCCTTACGGGAATGCTGCGCAAATGCTTAGTTTGCTTATATCTACGCTAATCAGTTATTTTTTTTTCTATCTTAGCCTAAATGTATCGTTGAAGAAATAAAAATGTATTTAAACAAAGTTTTTAGTTTTACTAATGTCAATAACTCTCCAAACATAGCGATTTGTAGCAACAGCAGCAGCAACACATCGATATGGTAAAGAAAGTAAGTTTCGCCGACGCAAGCATGAATAATATACATCATATGATAGTATGGGAGTATGCATACAGACAGGCGAGAAAGGGAGACTGGCAAACATTAGCTCTGGACAGATACCGTTTTCAAACAAGAATACATAATGTTGAAAAGCATCTGTGTGAAATTCTACAAGCTGATCATAGAGACTTTATCTATACGCAGAGATTTCAGAACACAGATTAGTCCGGCTGCAGCGGTGACCGAGTATAAATACAGGTACAAGCAGTCTCTTCTCTCAGTACCAGATGTTAGTTCACGAAGGTAACGGCTTTGTTAACAAGCTCATAGACAAGCTGCCTATTGAACTACATCTTCCTTCCTATCAGTACTGTGGACCTGGTACTAAATTATATAAAAGATTACAACGTGGCGATAAAGGTATAAATCCTTTGGACCAGGCGTGTATGCAGCACGACATCTCGTACGCTCAAAGCTCCGATTTGAACAGTAGACACCGGGCAGATCGTGTATTAGAAGAAGCCGCTTGGAAGCGTGTTAAGGCTAAAGACTCTAAATTAGGGGAAAAAGCATCAGCTCTGTTTGTAACCGGTATAATGAAGGCTAAAAGAAAGTTGGGAATGGGCGTAAAGACAAACAAACTGTCGGCGAAAAAGGGTCTCGCTAAAAAGATGATGAAGAAAACTGTCACTTTCAAAGGTGGCGTTTTAAAGAAGCTTGTTGGTGTAGTGAATCGTGCAAGCAAGAGACTCACGGGTAAAGACTTAATACATCATGCCCTGAGCGCTGCCAGAAGAATCATTCAAAACGTAGGCGGTCGAAAAAACGTTAAAGTACCCCGAATAATTCCTGTGCCTACAGCTACAGGGGGTATTTTACCACTCATACCAATTTTTGCTGGCCTCTCGGCTCTCGGTGCAATTATAGGAGGCGCCTCAGGGGTAGCAAAAGCTGTTAACACTGCTAATAGTAATAAGAGACAGCTAGAAGAAACTACACGGCATAATAAAAGTATGGAAGCTATCGCTTTAGGCGGTAAGAACGGGAACGCCCTTTACCTGAAGCCGTATAGAGCTGGCGGAGCTGCATTGTACTTAAAACCATATGTCAGGCGGTCAAAAAACTGAATAACTTGCCTCGGAGACCACTTACAGACCTAGATATAATAAAACATGCTAAAGACATTCCCTATTTTAGAGGTGTCTATATGAGAACAAGTCTACCTGCAACGAAACCTTTGCAATTCGAAAGAGCTATTGTTAATCTTGACGACGCTGGAGGACCGGGTACTCATTGGGTTGCCTATAGAAAGGATCGAAACGTGGTTTTGTACTATGACCCCTTCGGAGACCTGAGACCACCAGCTGAACTTGTGAAATATTTAGGACCTCGCTGCTCCGTATACTACAACGTAGCCCAAGAACAAAAGTTCAATACATACAACTGCGGACATCTGTGTCTACGATTTTTGTATAAAAGAGAGGTGAAAGTGTAAATCGGTTAAGTATGGCTAGGACCATCACGGTGTACGGTACAGGAAACAGGCTTTCTACGGATCGTATTTATCCACCTATAACACTAGATCACATGCGTTACGAATACTCACTAGGTTTAGTCGGCTTATATACAAGTCACACGATACGGAATATATACCCAGGCAAAAATAAATTTTATTACGGAGAAAAGGCGATAACTATTGAACCGGGTAGCTACGAGTTGTCTGAAATCGTTAACTATATAAACAATCAAATTAGTGGCGATCCCGAAGAGGGAGATCTACTACTACTACAAATCAAAGCTAACACTAATACGGGAAAGTGTGAGATTGAATCAGCTACCGAGTTGATTGATTTTACCAAACCCGATAACATAGGATCACTACTAGGATTTAAGAAGCGTGTGCTAGAACCCGGTAGTAGACACGTGTCAGATCGAGTTGTCGATATACTTTCAACTCCAAACATCTTTGTAGACACGAATATTACAGGCGGCTCATATAGAAACAATCAAGCAGGTCATACAATCTTCGAATTTGGTGTTTGCGTACCACCCGGTTATCTGATTGAAAAGGAGCCATCGCATGTGATTTACTTTCCCATCACTGTCACCGAGATCGACAACATTACCATTAGACTGGTAGACGCGAGAGGAGAGTTGATAAATTTGTCTGAAGACACTTTCACGAGCATCAGGCTAGAACTTAAAGGTGAAAAATGGGAATAAACTTTAGCTATAAAAACATCAGCATATGTCCATCAAAGGTCATTCACCGTCGAACGTCGGCACGTGCAGACCTTCGATTAAAACTAACTAAAGCTCGTCGCCTTTTTCTTGAATCTTTAGGCTTTAAAGTACGATAACAGCAGCAGCAGCAGCAGCATGTCAAAACGAAGTAAAATGCATATTAACACCGACACCTTTACCATTGATAAATTAAACATATTTGGGAAGCCTCGCGTCGATACAGATATAATAAAAGAGGATTTTTATACCTATCTGCCGTTTACGCTAAATGCCAATCATTCCGACACCATTAGAATCAGCATACAAAATTCCGATAACGTTTTAGCTTTGTATGACAGCTATGTACTTGTTAAAGGTAGCATAACGCGTGCAGAAAACAAGCAATTCCTTCTGGTAAACAATTTTGCCCACTTTCTGTTTGATGAAATTCAACTAATATTAGGCACAAACCAGCTCATAGATGTCTGTAAACAGCCCGGCATTACAAGCACTATAAAAGGTCTCGTTTCACATGGCGCCGAGGATAGAGCTTTAACCAGCACAGCATGGAACTTAGGGATTACTAGCGATAATGATTTGTTACATAACCAAGGGAATAACGTCTTTCATTTCACGTGTAGAATACCATTAAAAGATATCTTTGGATTTGCAGACGATTATAAAAAAGTAATACCTCATATGAGTTGTCAGCTAGTTTTAATTCGCGCCAAGAACGATTTTAATTGCTATAAAAGCGAAGCAGGTGATGCAGGTACCGACGTAGATATCAAGATTGATAAGCTTTCGTG
This sequence comes from Agrypnus murinus, assembly GCA_929113105.1. NCBI lineage: Eukaryota > Metazoa > Arthropoda > Insecta > Coleoptera > Elateridae > Agrypnus > Agrypnus murinus. The sequence goes on along the minus strand of OV816027.1, from coordinate 106,406,587 downwards.
GGAAGTTCCGCATATACTGTTATCAGATGAAAGCAAAGTGAACCTGGTGGAGAGTTTAAGAGATAATTCTTCTATTATCGCTCCGTTTAGACGTTGGGAATTACACGAGTTACCCTCGTTGGGAACTACTAAAAACCAGGTTTGGCGCGTAAAGAACTCCAATGATCTAGAGAAACCGCGCTGGGTCTTTGTAGTTTTACAAGACGAGCGTCAGCTGGGTATAAGAACGGGTAACCCGACTACATTTACTCATTCGAACTTGGTCGACGTTAAGCTGTATTTAAATTCGCAAGTGTTCCCGCATCAGCGTTTAAATCTCGATTTCGACCGTAAGGACTACATTCCTGCGTATCTGAATTATACTCGTTTTCGCGAGAACTACTATGACGGTATAGGTAGAGGTGCGGCTGAGAGCTGTTTACTCAGCTACAAATCGTTTGAAACGTATCCCATTTTTGTTATTGACTGTTCAAGACAGGTAGAGAGTTTTAAGGATTCCACTGTCGATATTAGACTAGAGCTCGAGTCTTCAGCCGCATTTACGAACACAACTAAGGCGTATTGTTTGATCCTTCACGACGCATTAATCGAGTATAATCCGTTTAACGAGACCGTGACTAGACACGTACGCATACCGTAATGAAGTTCGTTAAACAAAATAAGTCACTAAACATATGTAACCTAGACGACTGCGATGATACATCTTTACAACGACGATCAGGCGAGGATGTTAGGAAACATGGCGATCTGTTACCTGTATCATGTAGAGCAATATTGAGCGGTCCATCTTCCTGCGGTAAAACTAATGCTATGTTAGGTTTACTTATTAGCGAAAACGGATTAAAATTTGAAAATATCTACCTATACGCCAAGTCTTTATTTCAACCTAAATATGAATTCTTAAGACGTGTTATGAAACCACTTACGGGTATGGGATATCATGAATTTAGCGAAAACGATGACGTAATCAGCCCCGGTGATGTTAAACCTAATTCAGTGTTCATTTTTGATGATATAATTTGCAGCAAGCAGGAAAAGATTAGAGAATATTTTAGCATGGGTAGGCATAAGGGTGTCGACTGTTTTTATCTAGGCCAAACGTACGCCAAGATACCGAAACATCTGATTAGGGACAATGCAAACCTAATTATTCTCTTTAGACAAGACGAGTTGAACTTAAAACACAGTGTTTAGCGATCATGTTGTAGGAGACGGTATCTAGCTAATGATCAGTTCACAAAACATTTGCTCTCTGTGTTGAAGGAGCCAGCATGATTTCCTGTAATTAATAAAGACAGCTCTCTAGACCGTGGCAGATATCGGAAGGGTTTTGATTCATATATAAGTTTATAATTAGAGTCGATTCGTTTAGTAGTCTCTGCATAGCCGACATGTCCAACACGTATGATCTGAGTTTAAAGCGTAAAATAATACACGCTCGTAATGCTATACGTAAGAAGTTTTGCATACTTTCGTCGTGATAGAGCAGAAGCAGAACGTATGTATCGCGTCACGCACAATCCAGTTATATCGCCACTGGAAACCATTGCTAAATCAGTTAACACCTCTAACGTACCCCTATTGAAAGTTTAAAACACAACCATCTGCTGCTACTACTATTACTACTACTGCTAGTTACATTCCCCAGTTGAAAGTTAAAAAACAACCTGCTACATCATCATCATCGGAAGCAGACGAAGAAGAAGAAGAAGAATCTAATAAAACTCTTGATCTCCCTACTCATTACGGTATGCTGATAGCTAACGCTGTCGGAAACAAAAATATAGATAGAACTAGATTCGGTATTAGATATAAAATTGATCGAGACGCGTGGACATTTGCATCTTCCCCTGTGACTATGCGTGATACAAACATCATAATTAAAACAACGTTTTCAAAGCAACACCCGGTCTGTTTGACTTACTCACGTTTAGTGAATTAGAGTCTATACCAACGCAAGCTGATATCAATAATTATATGCAGATAATAGCCCTTACTAATGCGCATAAGAAATCATATAGACCACAGGGTAAACTAACAGCTGTTAAACATTGGAAGTATGATTATATAATTAAACCGAACTTACCCAGAATCAAAGGTTTAGGCATTAGACTATCATCATCATCATCGTCAAATTTTAAAAAATTAAGCGATTGCAAAGTCGAATACGTCTACTGGAATAAGGCTAACGAGCTAGTCGACCGGCTTCGTTTGTTATATGCTGTAAAGAGTGCCGGCAACACTAGTCCACAGAATGAAAACGAAATAATATCAATTATAAGCGAACTTAAGGAGGAAGGACATCATAGAATAGAATATTTCGGGGGTATATAATGATATATTGCTTTAACATTGTTCAGTATTCATCAAACTCGGCTGCTTCCAATATAATTATTTGAGACGTTGCTCTCTCGGTGTCGTTGAGATTAATTGTATGATAATGACTAGTGCTAAACAAACCGTTGTTGATGAAATACACAGGGCTGCTAGAAAAAACTTTCAAAGACGTCGCACTATAATAAAAGATTTCCAGGACTTGTTCCAGGCTGACTTAGCCGAGTTTATGCCCTATGCTAAAGTAAATAAGGGGTATCGTTACATACTGCTGATGATAAACTGTTATTCGAAATATCTGTATGCACGACCGTTGAAAACTAAATCCGGAGAAGAGGTGACAAAGCAGGTCCGCAGCATCTTTAAGAGTTCAGTCATACCCAAGAATCTTCAGACGGATCTCGGAAAGAGTTTTACAATAAACATTTTAAACGATTAATGAAAGAGCACACTATAAATCATTACTCTACATATTCCGTAATTAAGGCTTCGATAGTTGAACGCGTTATCCGTACAATTAAGCAAAAGTTGTATAAAGAGTTTAGCTACCGAGGATCATTTAAATGGATAGACTATATTACAGAGGGTAGTTGACAGCTATAACAACACCAGACATAGAACGATAGGTCGAGCTCCTGCTACTGTTACAACCTACCACCAAACTAACCGTTTATGACACTAATGTAAAAGCAGATGTCGCTGCAGGAAGTAAACGTAAACTAGACTTGAATGACCTCGTACGTATTAGTAAGTTCAAGGGGGTCTTTTCTAAGGGATACACGCCCAGCTGGTCACTGAATTATTCAAAATAGTTAAAGTTCAATTTACAAAACCTGTCACATATCTGCTGGAAGATCTTCACGGGGTTGCTGTTCGAGGAGCTTTCTACGAGTTCGAGCTACAGAAAACCAATCAGCCAGACGTTTACTTAGTTGAAAAAGTACTTAAACGCCGCAGCAATGGTGACATGTACGTCAAATGGCTCGGCTTGAATGAAAAGTCCTGGATAAAGGCGGAAGATGTTGTTAAATGACAGTTCTTGCCTATATAAAGTTTATATTACTAGATTAAATAAAGTATGTTGTTGAGGTTTAAGTTTAATATATAGTTAATATTCTATTAAGTAAATGTTAAGTGTTAGAATATATATATATTTATAAGCTGCTCTAAGTTATTTTGTTAGAAAATTAATTTGTAACATTCTGATATAACATATCTAGTTTATATTGAGTAATAAAGTAATATACTATATAAAACTATAATCACCTAGTTTAAGCTGATTTACAATAGAATATTAGTAATATTGTGTAACTATACGAAAAATAATAAAAACAGTAAAACATTTATCGATGTTTTTATTTTCACGTATGAAATAACAAAGCCGTCCGAACCAATCCCAGAACAGTAGACCTAACGGTTACCTCTATCCAATGGTGTTTCATTTACTAGCATTAGGTTGAAGGAGAGAGAGAG